>JAHDVE020004958.1:0-165160 GCA_022606495.2 Halesus radiatus
AAAAATCGTTATTTTCTTGAATAGGCTTTTTCTTTAAATAAACAAAACAAAGTTACAATATCTCCAGGCAATTTGACGTTTATTAACCTTACCTCCGTAAACTATACGAAAATCCAAGTAAAGACTACAAAAAAAAATCCAATTCGATTCGCTGTTATTTTTTCGAAGATTTTTCTCCGAAAATAATACATTATCTCCAGGCAATTTGACGGTTAATAACCCCAGCTCCCGGGAACTTGACGAAAAAGCAAGTTAGTGTTTTTCCAACATAATTAATAAGTTAGTTAGCGGTAGGTCCTGTAGGTGGATGTGGTTCTCCGAGGAAGCGACTTTAATTCACTTAAGATCTGACGGCCTAATCACGTAATTAGATAACTGACTTTCCTTTCGGTTAGTGGCGTACACTTTCAAGGAGAATATTTGGGAGAGTGTCCCGACTTTTACATTGTGAAAAAAGTCATTGCTTAGCGCTGTTCAAACTCTCCAAATCAAAACGAAATTCCGAATTTAAAAAAAGAAAAGAAAAGATGGGTCGAAAAGTTTTACCGCTATTTAATTTTTTTATTGCTCACTGTTTTCTTTTCAGTTAATTTTAAGAAAGCATTGATTTTACGGGTAATTTTTCCCGTCATAATGAAAGAGATCGGTGGCACAAGCTGATTATGGCTTTCTCATTGAAATGAAACATTTAAACCTATATATCTACTCTATATATCACGAGTGCTTACTGTAGTGTTATTTAATAGAGAGAAATTGAAATACTAAAATCAAAGAAAAAAATAATTTGATATGTGTAATTATTAGTACGTGTTTAATGTTCAAGTATATCGTAATTATTATAATTCTTACCAATGTTGAATCATTTTTGTTTCCTGAAGAAATATTAATTAGTAAACCATCTGGAACTGCTCTCCACCGTGTGGAGCCAGTGACACTGTGTTATCCCCAATTACCGTATGTTGTGAGGGTTAAGTTATTGAGGAGGAGAAAGAGATGGTGAAAAGAAACGTGGGGAAGTACCTGTAAGTATAAAGGCAATTCAAGCAACGTTTCAATTGTGAATGGTGGATTTCATTTGGAGATTATCACCAGCCCTATAAATAATTTGTGAAGTGCAACAGGGAAAAGTACATATAAACGTAAGACATCGGAAATGAAAACAAAAACATAAAGAAACAATATTTTCTCAAGTTTATTGTTTTCCAGTTTAATTTGTAGAACACTTTTTTCTATTTTTAAGATTTAAAATAATAATAGTTATTATCTATATACAAAAAAATCAATGTTAATTTGTTTCTTTCTTTGTCCTCGATGTTCTCGAAAATCACTGGACCGGTTTTGCTAAATATAGCACAGTTTGTTCTTTTCAGTACCAGGAAGGTTTAGAAAGTAATTTGAATGAAATCCAATATGTATAACTGTTGCTATAACGTTTTAAAATTAGTATGAAAAACATTGAACCCGCCATGTTTTATTTAGGCTACAGATTGTATATTCAAAAGAAGAAGGTTTTTTGGGTAGAATATCTTCAAAATTGAAAACACGAGTAGGTATCTACTTAAGAATTATATGATTTAGATATATTTAGAAAAAATAAACGTTTGTAATGAAATAAAATGTTCAAATGAATTTTTATTTATTAGAGACAGTTACTTTCGCTGTCAAATCAATTATGGCACCCTAATAACAAGCAAAAATTCACAATATCGTTACTTCATATAAACCCGACCTAGTTAAAAATAAAAATAAACTTATTATATTCTCTTATATATGAGTATATACCGAAAAAGCTACGTAAAAACAAAATTCATAAATTGAAACCACTTTTTTGTATTTTATTTAATTATTTGTTGCACCACAAACCTCGCAGAATGGTGCAAAAACATAATATTCAACAAATAATATTTTTATCGTGTTTGTAAAATACGTTTTGGTCAACTGGGGGCGCTTAATTCAAAGGTTTCCAGCGGTCACAAAACCGATGTAAAATTTATGAAAATCCGCCGGTTTTTGTAGTTAGCGGTTCGGTTAATAAGCTCTGTGATCTATCGGCGGGAAGGGTCTCAGTTGAAAACTGACCAAAGTCGGTTAAACGTTCACGCAAAAATTAATAATTTAAATCGTTTGTCGGATGCACAATTCATTTTGGATATTAGGCTCGCGTCCAAAACCTCAACAAATTTGATAATATAATGTTGATAGATAATTTCAATGCTGGTTACGGACCTTGCTTTTATAGCCTTATTATAGAATTAAAATTCATCACAAATTTATTGTGCAAATTAAAGAAAAACACTTGTTTTTTTGTAAAAACAATATTTTTTTCTTCCAGTCTATCTAAGTAGCAAGGAAAAACGATATTAGAATCATCGTGATGGGAGTAAGAATAGTAAGCTTCTACATATACATATTTAATTTGGAATCTTGGGAAGCTTGTTGAATAAAAGTGAAAAAAGTCAATTTTCCGGTGTTTGCTAAATAAGATGGATCGTTAACCCTTACCACTCCATTATTTTTTAATATTTGTTGTCAGCCAACTCTAATTTAAAAATGTCAAAATATTAATTTATTGATAGGCAGTTACAAAAAGGTTATTTTATAGTAAAACAAAAACGGAAAACAGTCAAAATCTTATTAAAACGTGAATTTAAGTGTTTCTTATCGAATAATCACAAGAAACAACGTCACGTGGCAAGTTTTGTGAGCGAAAATACACTGCGCGCGCACGTCTTATCTTGTCGGCCGCCAGCCGACAACTGAGTTGTAGCGTACAAATAGTGATGTCGGCTGGCACCCGACAAAGGAGTGTTAATCATTAAGTACCGAAAGAAACATTCATTTACTATAACTTTTTTTGAGTAACTGATAAATTAAGTTTCACTGGGAGTACTCCAACTGACTGCTAACAATACAAAAGGAACATTTCACTTCCTTCAGATCTTGCTTCACCAAATGTTCCTCTATTTCGCTCTCCAATATCCTTTGATTTAACACAGCTCTTCAAGTTGGCTCGATGACGCGCGACGTCTTGAACTCCTGACGATCGGATTTTTTTAGACGCACAGGGAAAAAAATGCCAGAATATTGATGGTAAATAGTTAAAGATGAAGCAGAACATATAAATGGTTTAATATAAAAAAAATATATATTTAAGGATTCAAAACTACCTACAGACTATTCAAATGATCTCTCACGTTTATTCAACTTCGTTCCAATCCAAAATTACTTTCAATTTGATAATGTGATTTGTCAACAAAAAGAAGGGTTAGCAATGGGATCCCATAACAGCCCTTTAATTATAGATATCTTTATGAATGATTTAGAAACAAATATTTTAATCTCTAACTCACCTCTTTTATATAAAGCTATACTGTGGAAGAGGTATATGGATGATATTTTTTGTATTTGAACAGAACCCGAACGTCATCCTAATTCTTTCATAGTCTAGTAAAGTTTACAAATAAAATTTGCAATAGCGCCACTTGATTTAACTTTATCTATCATTAACGGTAATTTAATGTATATCGCAAACCCACATACTGACCACAATTAATAATACACCTAATACATCTAACCTATCCATCTCCCGAAAATAATCGGCCTTTCACTCAATGATAAACCGCCTAGTTAATGTCCCGAAGTTTGAAAACATTTTTTTAGTGACCTGTAAAATCTTTAACAAAAAACTTCGTAAAATATCGAGTAAATTTTTATATTTTTTCAATAAATATGTTGTTATTTTGGGGAGTCATTATTAATAAAATGAATTCTTTGGTCACACCACTGTTTAAGATATAAATATCGTTTCCATGACAATTGATCCCGACAAGTTGTTGGACCCCCGACAGTTGATCCCCCCCCACAGTTGATGCCCCAGATAGTTGATCCCTCCAACAGTTGATCCCTCGGATAGATGATCCCCTAAAGGATTATTTCAGCTGTACGTCTTCATTTTTAAAGTAAGTATGCAGAGAGGATATGCGGCCGTATAACAAAAGTAGATATACTTATATCTCCAGGAGTCTTGAATGGAAATCGGCTTCATAAAATATTTTTACTAACAATAACGCCGTGTTCCCGAAGGAGTTTACAGTGAGGATATACGGCCGAATAATGAAATACGACATACTATATATTCAGTCGCCCTTAGGAAAATAGGTTATAGGTTCCTACCTGCATAAAAATATAATTAAATGTCCCCAAAGGTGCATGCAGAGAGGATGTACGGTTGTAGGTATAATAAAAGTCAATATGCTTATGTACTTACTTCTTCTTCTGACTGCGCTCTCCTGTCCTATAATATATACTCGTATATTTATATTATTCTATGGTACGTCCTCTCTACATACCCCCGAGGAGACACATAGTTATATTTTATATTTCCAACTTTATAAAACGGAAGAAAAAAATGATATAACCTTTGTAAATTCGGTTGTTCTGAACTCCTGCATTTATTCAACCTATGCATACCTAAACGAACGCACAAACAAACATTAACATTTTGCATGTATATATTCCGTTCCAACTACAGTTTGCATTCCCCAATTCAACGCTTACACCTTGCTAACAAATACTTAAGTGATATGGATGTATTTGACAATAATCTGAACTGAACAAATTTAAAAAAAAAGTATGAACGAATTCTTTCTACGTAGTAGTAACTTTTTACATTATTTTTTTATTTGTATTAATATTATCATTGACTTTGTGGATTAAGCGGGTATTATACATATTTTTCTGTTTATTTATATTCCTGTATATGTTTATTCTTACTTATTAAATAAAATATTTTTTTATTATTTTTCAATTAAAAATAATTCCACAGATTGAATTTGCGTGTATTGAGAATTACATTTAATTTTTTAGATATTTTGTTGAAGCTCAACAACAAAATCGTATTTATTAAAAAACACACCAAGACATCATTACAACAATTTTTTTTTAGCAAAATTATATTTACAATTTAATACATTTCATTCCATTGTTAAAGATACTCATGCATGCATTGGTCAGAAAGCATCTCTCAGGTTCGAAACTTTGTTTGAAATGGGTTTTGCCATGAATGGTTAATAAATCTGAATAGCCAGCAACTTCATCTGTTCCTTTCCCCTCCTCCATCCTCACCCCCCGTATCACATTTACCAGTCAGAGGTGTATTCCTATGAGAAAAGACAGTGGAGCTTTTTGTGTTATTCTCATGTAATGCCAAGTAATTAGCCAGCTGAATCTGGACGTTTCAAGTGACCAGTATAATCTGCCTACTCCTTTATGGAATTCAAGTCAATTTGATTTATTTAACTAACCTTCTAATATATTATTAGCTAATATTTTTTTTTGTAATTACCTTTGATTTGTCGGTTAACATTAAGGCCATTCTCACATGGGTCGGTGTGAAATCAACTAATCCGAAATTAAATACTTACCAATAAGAAAACATGAATACTTTAAAAATAATTTGAATATCGTAGTGGTGACCCGTATACGAGTCCACGAGGAATGTACGCGGCGACCGACCCGTGAAGGTAGATTGGTGTACTGCTAAAAGAGGAACCGAGTAGTGGTTGTAGGTACATCATTTTAGTTTTTACAAACAACGAATTTCTTCGAACCAAGCAAGAAATAAAAAATCCTGGTCAAATACAATGATTACATATTTTATCAATACGTGGGAGGACTCCGATCGAAGACGTTATTAGCCAATAACGTGAATTTATCGTAATTAGTGAGACTTGACTAAATGATTCGCTTTTCCGAAAAGACATGAAGTGGCGGTATACTATTGGCGTTGCTGAATGAAGAAAACATGCAAGCTGAACCACTTATTTTATGGATCAAATTCATTATTCAAGACTTTATACATTTTTTTGTGCTATTTATAATCCACCAAGTACTAAAACGGGTGTTTATAAAAAAAATTAATTAATTTTTATTAGTAAATGAAGCTATTTTGCCGACAAGAAAATTTTTGTGATTGGTGATTTTAATATTAACTCATCACAAAATCTACGCGCAATGAACACCGATTTTTCATTCGTTATGGAACTACATCACCTGTAAATTGCTTAGCTAGGCTAGCCAGTTAGTACTTATCTAAAGTCATTAAATAAATAAAAAATAAAAAAAATAAAAATTCACGCATCGGTGCGCAAATGTGTCCACAGCCCGCAACACTGTAAATAACCAAAGTGTAAAATAAATAAATAAAAAAATGTTAATATTTATTAAAAGCTTCTTACGCTCTTTAAGGTAATTTTATAGATATTTTCGAGTCCTTAAATTCATTTTAACAAATACCAACTCTTCTTGTGCCACCAATCTTCTAATAAATGTAACATCAATAGAAAAGGAGCAACAAACAACCATGTAAAACTATCATGTCTATAAATAAATTTTCTAATAAAACTGTGTTCATCTGAAGCGACCTGCCAGCTGCAGGTAAGTATGTTTTTCTGTATCTGTTTGTACATAATTAGTTAAGAAATATTTGTACAGCGTCCTTGGGGTGATTTTTCACAAAAACGGCGCTATACAAATCATCCAATTATTATTATTATTATATCACTGTAGCAGTTAAATCCAGTACTTTGGATCCGGTTTTAACTATTTTGTAGAAAAATCTGATTTCTGTCTTATTCCCAATTATAATAATTATCATCCAACCCTTTTGTCAAAAATTAGCCATAATCATGTTAGGCCGTTAAAAAATCTTCATCTACATTCCAAAGATAACTTCTGTGTTTAAAATTTCAATAAAAGATATACTGAGAAACTATAGAGCTCACAGCGTGACCACAATTGAAAGGCTATCTTATACGTATCCGATGTTGATGAGGCAATAAATTTCTTCTACGTATTTTGATCAACATTTTGTAAGGAAGAAAGCCCCGCGAAATGAAAACTATCGTAGATAAACCACGTGTGAAATTGTCGGGGACATAAGAATAATTTGAATGATTGAAGAAGATAATATTAACACATCCCAAATGAACCATGAAACCGAAAAAACAACAGAAATTAAAAAGATTTCAGTAGGATCTGGGACTCGAACCCAGGACCTCTACCTATCCGGGGTAACCGCTTAACCAACTTAGCTAATGAGACCAGTACAATTTACGCCATTTACACCGATATCATACTTCATGTTCAAGATTTATAATAATAATAATATTCGGATGATTTTTATAGCGCCGTTTTTGTGAAAAATCACCTCAAGGGCGCTTTACAAATCTTACTTCCTATTCTTACATTATTCCTATATTAAATCTATGACATTTTTTTTTTTTTGACACTATCATTACACATTATTTATAGACCATATAAAGGATGCAGTTAAATTATCAAAACTAAATACGGCTTGGTCTAAGTTTTCATACATGTTTAATTGAAAAAAAAAAATAATAGAAGCTATCTGTATTTATTCCTTACGATATATTGCGAGACGCTAATACGAATGATAGGAGTTATGTGAAGTTGGGCGGCGGGTGAGGACGGGGGCCGGGGGTACTGATCCTATCTTCCAATCTTCTTTGTCTTTGTTGGTGACTCCCCTGGGCTGCGTGACGGGACGCTCGGTGTTGGTTTGCCCATACGCCAGGTGGCGCTCGTCGGCCGGCTTCAGGATCTGGAAAGACCACATCAGCGTGTCGTCTATTTCTCGCCCCTGCCGGTGGTATCCTTGTGGGGGGCGGACCACAGCAGGCCGCGGAGCAGCCTTCTCGGGCACGTCCGTGGGCCGCATGATGCACCGGATCTGCTCCGTGAACTGGAGGTCAGAACTCAGGTCGCTGTGACAGCAGAAGATCTTCTCGTCAAATGTTTTTATTTCCTATTGCGCCTTTCTCGGTAGCCACGAAATCTAATTTTGCGGATTGCAGTTGTGGTACAGTGTTCAAGGTTATACAGCGATATCTTTGCAGCTTATTAAAGGCTCCAAAATAGCACATTCACCATTAAGTTTGAGTTGTCTAGCTCGTATACGATATATTGTTTACAATCACCACAGTTCAAAGAATAACATTGTAAATCATTCACTTTGGGACACTTTTAACAAGCAAAAAGGTCTTTTAATAAGCACATGTGTCGAACGCTTCGACCGACCGATGCTTTTGGGTTAGTTTAGAACAACGTGACAGATTTGAAGTTAAAATATTTGGGTTTTTATTTGATTTTTTATTATAAACTTGATTTAAGCCCGAAACGGCCACACTAAAATTATATGATTTTTATAAATGTAACCTATAAATTATTGCGGTTATTTTACGCTACTTTAACACCGGAAAAATTAAGAACTAAGCAATATTTCCCAGATAAACTGGAGCGCTTATAAAAAGCTGCCGGCTGCTGCGAGAGCGCCAAAATAATATTAATATTATCCTCCATTTTTATAAATCCCATATTATTGGCTGCTGTCCTTATGATGATTGCAAAGTTTCATCCAGAACTCAATTGCAATCGGAACAGAGTCTCGGATATACCTACCCGATTTTTATTTATGTGAGACATCTATTAACTTATTGTACAAGTCTGGAAAGAAATATTCAATTTATATTTTTTATAACTTATTGAAGTTTGTAAACCTCATTGTAATATTTGAATCTTGAACATGAAGTACGAAATCGGTGTAAATGGCGTAAATTGTACTGGTCTCATTAGCTAAGTTGGTTAAACGGTAACCCCGGATAGGTAGAGGTCCTGGGTTCGAGCCGCAGATGCAACTGAAATCTTTTTAATTTCTGTTGTTTTTTCGGTTTCGTGGTTCATTTGGAATGTGTTAATATTATCTTCTCCAATGATTCAAATATTACAATGAGGTTTACAAACTTCAATAAGTTATAAACAAAATAAATTGAACATAAGAATAAGTTCATACTCCACCGGTAGTGGAAACGATTAGGTTTGGAAAGTGAATATGAGTTATTCAAATTTTATCGTACTAGAATTAAACATAAAATTTCTTATGCTCGCAAAAACTATATTTTGAGGGTAGAAAACAATGTCAAACACGATCCGAAGTCCTTCTTGAAATACATTTCCGACAAGAAATATGACAGAGGTTTAAGTCAAATTAACTTGAATGATTGCACACACAAAGGAGCCGACATACCGGAAGCGTTCGCAAAGTATTTTCAATCTGTCTATAATCAGGAAAGGGTTGATTTTGAATCTTATGTGCCAGGACTGTTTGGATCAACAATTGTTCAAAATATTTCTATTGAAAATGTAACATGTATGATAGATTTTAGTTTAGTAGTAATTGGAACCAAAACACCTTTTGGTCCTAATTTAGTTCCACCCTTTCATATTAAGGGATGTTCCAAACCGTTAAGCCAGTTTTACATATATTTCATATCACGATTAAAACTGAAGTTCTTCTTAACTATGGAAGCTGTCAAATGTCGCCCATTTACAGATGGTGAAAAGTTTGGTGTTAAGCAACTATAGCTATTCTTTCCGCACCAGCTAAGTTATTGGAAATCATTATCCATAAATATCTGTATTATGCCAAATTTTTAACAATTCTTGATTGAACAAAAATATGTATTTACACATGGCCGATCAACCACTACATATTTAAAAATATTTACAGATTTCATAACAAGAGCCCTCGTTAATAATGAGGAAGTTGACACATTATACTCTGACTTTGCGAATGCTTTCGATAAGGTTGATGACTTGGTTCTCCTAAGTAGGCTTGAAGAGAGTGTATTTTCTGATTTAAACACCTTAGTAACTATCTTAGAAGAGAACAATTTGTATCCTATGATATCTCCGGGGTATAGTTTACAAACTCTGGTATACCACAGGGATCCATATAGGACCCTTCTTATTTATTTTTTTATAAACGAGATTTAAATAAATATCAATTTAAATATATTACGCTCGTTTAACATCTCATGCTCACTTTGAAAAGATCTGCAAATCAGCTACAAAAATTTTAGGTTGGCATCTTATCTGGATCCTACCCAGGCGTCATGAGTTAAATTCCTCGGCTGGCTAAGTCCTCCATCACAATACAAGCAACATCTTCCGCTTACTGCGATGGTAGTAGGAGATTTTCAAATATTGTCAGGTTATTCGTAACTCTCGAGGTTGTTTGTCTTTCTTTGCCACCAACACAGCTTTTCTGATTCTTTCCAGGTGCAGAACTAACTTACCATTTGCTGATGCCCCTGGGAAGACTTATTCGGTTTATCAGATACCTCGTAGGAAATGTGGATATCTCTACCCAAACTACAATAAATTTAAGTACGAACTATCAATTTAGTTATAACTATGTAGGGTGAAGTATATATTTTGCTTTGTTATCGTTTTTTCAATTTGTTGGTTTATTGTTAAATATAATTCATTATAAATATTGAATATTAAAGCGTGTTTTATAATAAGCTTCTATAAAATAACTAGGTACATACATAATCTACCCTAGAAGACAAACTTTGGTCATTTCGGTGCATTTTATGCTGTATCTATCTGCCAACATGCCAGTCGCGGTAGGTTTTCGTGCCAACTCAGTCGCTGACGAGGGTTTGCAAGGAGTAAGCGCGCTATGCGCGCGGGGTAAGCCGTCATTTCCTGTACACAATACCTTTGTTAGTCTAGTCTGCCAAGAACATAGGGTTTATATTTATGTCGTCTTCTTCTTTATTATTATACCTCTCCAAACACGAGAATTTCTCAATCAGAGAGGTATTTAATAAAATTAATAGGAAATGTTTTATTTAAACCACCACGTTTCGGAAGCGACGCTTCCCTCACCGGGATACACTGTATACTGTGAGGAGTATCTCAAAAAGTTTAATGTAGTTATTCTTATCATAATTTGGTTCAAAATTATAAGGATGACCTGTTTATTTCAATATTTTAACCAACCGGCCATCTGGGCTGTTTGGTATCTCAAATTGTATCGTTACATCCGAGATTGGTAGCAAAGACTGGAAGAAACCTCCAGAGATTCGAAGTTCTGTGCAGTTTACCAAGTAATGGTGGTCAATGACCATTTTCATTCTAAGAAGGGGGCAATCTTCTCTGTATTTTAAATGCAACAACATTAAATTAATCTTTGTATATGGGTTTGATGCGTCAACGGGGAAAATGTTTCCTTTTCAAAAATGTTGAGCTCGTTGGAAAATTTATTTCAAATGGGTATCAAAAAGTATTTTATTTTAAAGTAGACAATATCAGGTAGACTTTTGCGTCATTTTTTAAAAAATTTATATTTGACGTATTTTATGTTGATGATTTCAGGTCGGTCGGTATGGTTGCTAGATAGCATTATAATATACATATCTTGGTTAGTAGCCTGTATACTCTAAACAAATACATAAAAACTATATAATTGCTACTGATTCCCACACCCTTAGCTTTGTGTCTGAGGTTGCATTTTTCCAATTACAGAATGCATCATGTCTAATGACCTTGTTCCTCCGTTACCTCTTATTATTTCTGGGAAATCTTCTTTAGACATTCAATCTGTAGCAATGTTATTATTATTTTTTTCAACTTTAAAAAAAAAAGTTTCCTTAGCCTATTGGACTGCGGGCACTATGTGCTAGTATAAAAGTATTTTTCCGCGTAAATACGAAACGTGGAGAATATTGAGATTCTAGAACAACAGGGTTCACTGCATTTTAGAACATTTTATAATCATTTTCGACCAAAAAACATGTGACACGTAGTATACTGACCAGCAACCTATAAAGGGTTAAAGAAAGCACAATTACCGATGGTCTAAGATACTTCGAATATATTAGAAGAACATCTTGGTATAAGAAGGGATGCATGAATGTGGTTGAAACGAGTTCTGTACCATACCATGTAGTTTTTTTAGTTTTTTTAGGATATGAATAGTGTACTTGTTTCGCTGATTTTCGTGAATGCAAGGTCTAGGTCTAAAAAACAATGTTCAATTTGCTACACCAATTAAATGATGACAAAAAAAAGACGATAAGGAGAAAATTAACTGTTCGAAAATTTCACAAGATGTGATTTATTGTTCCCTTTTTTAAATATACAGACATGGTATTATACTAAAGTTAGTATAAAAATATTCAATAAAATTGCAGTTTTTCAGCGCTGATAATAAAGATATTAAGCATGTGCGAAGTATTCCCTAGGAAGTAGTAGGTAAATAATACAAACTACAACAATCCAGCGTGGGTAGTAACCTACCTTGCGGACGTGTACAGAAGATTCTATTCTGTGTATTCAATATATAGTATATATATATATATATATATAAATAGTCGGCATGTTGTACCCTAAGATAAAACAAACATCCCCAACTATCTCAGGGAACCCTTCAGAATATGCCTTTTGGGAATATTGGGACAGGTTGTCAGAAACACGTATAAAGGATTCTTCAGAATTGTGACAAAGAAGCAGGCAAATACTCCCTTATGGAAAATCATAGTACGCTATATCATAGTCCTCCCACTCGACACGGTTAAAATCAGCTCGCTGAGAAAACTATTAGTGGTAATCAATATGATATGAAATAAAACTATGCAGTTTTGTTAATTTGCTTTACTGAATTTGTGTTGCATTGTTTGTGCTCTTTGGGTGGGGATCTTAACTGGATTGAAAGCCCTAACCAAGGAATGGAAAATGGACAAACATGTGGTCTTAAACAATCTACTAAAGTTGTTTTTGTACTTGGTGAACGAAATATATTTAATATGTTTTCCTTTATATTACTTGGTACTCTAAATAACACCTTTTTCTAAATTTTTCATATTGCCATACTGTGGAAATACTATTTTTTTTTTTGTGTAATGGCACTTAACATAAGCTAAAATTGTCAATTTGACTACCCTAAAATGGGTTTTTTTTCCCAGTTGGTCAGTCAAAGCTTTCTAGTTTTTATTGTTCAATAATGTGTGAAATAAATGAATGAATAAAATTACGAAATGAAAAATCTCTACTTGCAAATGATTATTCCGAACAGGCCCGGTATATCATGGACTTCCCTATAAACATGATTAAAATCAGCTCGCTGAGAAAATTGGATATCGGTTTCCAATCAAAATCAAGTATTATTATGAAGCTATGCAGTTACAAACACGGAAAATTGTTGGCATTAAAATATAATACATTTGTAGTTTATAACGATATAATTTATAAAAATAAAACAATAACTTTGTTTTACATCACTTTTATTTATACTTTAGCCGACCGGGTTTCGCTACTACCGTAGCTTCTTCAGGGCAGTATTCAACTAAACTATGAACTAAGATGCACATGTGTTATAGATTGATACAAACAGGCTAGTGAAGGGCCAAGGGTGGGAGATCAGCAGGTACCTGCTGACCGGGAAGGGAATGTACTTTTTTTATTGGGAATAATTTAAGGATTGGACTTTTATTTAAATTTATTTGATTATTTATGAGTCTACTATTAGTGTTTTTGGCTTTCCTTATTTCTAATGCTTCTAAGTTATCTAGTCGAATGCCGGTTACATTTTTGTGCAGTAAACTAGTGCCTGTATTTTTATCGAATGTGTGGTCTGTTTCTAAGAGATGGTTAGCAAATTCGGAGAAACCATTGTTATTTAGACATCTTAAGTGTTCTTTTACACGGATATTAACATTACGCGACGTTTTGCCTACATAGAACGCCGGGCAATCATTATATTGAAGTGAATAAATGCCTGAGTGGCCTAAACTATCTTCCTTATCTTTACCGTTAATTAAAAATTTACGTAAACTATTCTCTTTGTAAAATGCTGGTTTAATCTCTGACGGAAGGTTTTAAATGCTTTTTTGGGAAAATTTATTGATATATAAGATTCTACGCCATTGGTACGGTTGATTATTATTATTTATTATATTATTATTAGGGGGGGTACTGTTGAATAAAAACTTTTTTGACGACATTTTTTAAAGTTTTTTTATTTAGTATGTTAATGACTAAGTTTTCACGATAACCGTTATTTATTGCAATTTGTTTAATTATGGATAGTTCTAGTGAAAAATTAGCATTTGATAACGGGACCGTAACTAACAGCTGAATCATCGAGTGGAAATCGGAATGTTTGTGGGAGGTTGGATGATTTGAGGTGTTATGGATAGTTATATCTGTATAAATGGATTTACGGTAAATTTTAAAATCTATTTTATTGTTTATAACTGAAAAAAATAAAAAAATAAATAACGATATAATTGTTTTATTTAATATGTTTTAAATCAACTCGCGAAGTAAATCGGTGAATGATATCAAATCAAAAAGACCCGTAAATAAGCTCTTCGGGTACGCAAGTATCACTATTTGTAAAAAAGTTCTTCATAATTTTTATAAAGAAACAGTAAGAAAAGTGTCCCTTACGGTAAAATAAAGGCCTTTTATATTAAAGGTCTCTAAAAAACAAAGTTAAAATTAGTTCAGTAAGTGGCATCTCGTCAAAAAACAGAAACGCGTAAAAGGAAAATTTCAGAATAATGTCAAAGAACATTATATATAACATTGTCTTCTTACCAAACACAATTAAAATCAACTCGATAGGCATATCAGATAATTGTGCCCAATGATCATGACGCATTAATATTTTAGGCAGTTAAAAAAAACAAGACTTACGTTCAAAGAATTTCTAAGAATAGTGTCAAAGAAACGGGCAAATACACGGCAAATCGTAGGCCAGCTATATCATGTACATTCTAATAAATACCGGTAAAATCAGCCGGATGGGTGAATCGCTAAATGGCGTCCAATCAATACGACGAGTAAATAAGCTATGCTTTCGAAAAGCATAACAACTGCATTCGGAATTCAACTATTACGTGCATGGATTTTTAGTGATCAAATTAAGCCGGCTTTGTTTTGTATCAAAGGGGAAGTGAATGGTAAAACATTTTTACTGTTGCAATAACAAAACGCTTTTGGCTTGTACAGAAAATTGCGCAGTTGATAATAAAAAAAATGTTTTTTCGAGGTGGAATGTGATCGTTATATACAATGAAGTATTTAAGGATTGTATTTATTTTCTAGTCATTCAGAACGTTTAAAACAAAGCGAGGTAATAATATGTTTTCATTTTGATTTTTGTAAACAAATCATATTCGATGATAATTATAAATATTTTATATATTTTGAGTTAGGGGGCAAGCAAATACTTAGATTTATACTTAAAATAGATCCACCAAGCACAAATACTTACGAAAGGGGTCGGTAATCATTCCGAGTAACGTTTGTGTCTGTTTGTCTTTTTGTCTGTCCCACTGGCGAGCAGAATACTCTAGCGATTTGAGCTATTTACAGAACTTTCCGATGTTTATTTCAATGCAAACGAAATTTATTTCTCATAATGTAATTTTCTTTTGGAGCTATGATTCTATGAAGTTTTCATTTAAATCTTTTAATATAGGAAATCTCAGAAATGGATAACGTCGGAAATGAAATGCCGAAAAAAAATGTAATTCTAGAGTAACGATGGATACAAAATTTGGTCTAGATGGGGTTGGGGGGGGTGTTTGGCTTGTGGCGGGGTGACCATGCCGGTGCCCAGTAGTGCAACTGAGTAAATTTTGGAATGGATGGCCTTCCAATAAACTCAAATTTATATCTGGGGGAGCGGAAGAACTGACCAGGCGGGGGAAAGGAAGTGGTTACTAATTGTTCTCTTCCTCTTAGATTCAACTAAGCATAATATGAAACGGGTTGCATTAATTTTAATACACAGACATATTGCGGGACAAATGTTTGTAAAAAAACTGTGGTAAAGTCGTTCTGGGGCTGAGGTACGATCGAAAGAAAATGAATTTACGTATTTACGAATTCCCTCTTTGAACGGTCATAACCATCTTAAATTAGGCATTATATATTTTTTAAATACATTGTCATTTATTATATAATCGATGAGCTTAATAAATACAGCACAAAAAACTCAAATTAGTAAATATGTATTTTGGTAGTGTGTAAAATTTACTTATAATCAAAATATTATTCAGTGCTTTTGCGCGGAGCCGTATACAATATAATTCACTCTTATAGTCTCCATGTTTACTGATCTGGATTTCAAGGTACCTTAGTATTAGGGTGTTTAGTGTAAAGATTAATTCTGTACAATTCTATATATTAAAAGCCACAAGTGGGGTTCCTCAAGGGTCCCACCTCGGCCCAATATGTATGTATTTTTAATTTCATTAATGACATTGTCATTTTTTTTTCATCGTGCAAATGACGTAAAATCATTTAAAGAATACGAGATCTATACGATTGGCAAATTTTGCAGGCTAATTTTTGTCAACTACACGAATGATGCCAACAAACTGATTTATTTTTTTAAATTAATATATTTCATTGAGTTCATATTTAAGAACGCTCTACACTTCATATAGTAAGTCAAGTGAAATATAATTCACCTATTTAGTCTCCTCTGTATAAAGCACACTCTAACAACATATAACAGATTCAGCACAAATTTCTTAGATACACACTTTAAGCTGAAATTCCAATTGCAAGCATTAAGTATGTAAGATTGATGAATCGATTGCGTCTAATTATAATTTCTGACAGGAGAATTATTTCAAACCTATTTGTATTTTATAGAATCATTAAACATCTAATTAATAACTTTAAAAAAACATATTAAATAAAATGGTACTATATAATATATAGATATAAATAATAATATGATTTCAAAGCAGTTTCTATTTCTCTGGGGCGTAGTAAAATGTGGTAAAACTTTATATGACCGTGTTAAAAATCAGGTGATCCGGAAAGAATGCAAAACTGATGTAAGCATACAGGTGTAAATTATAAAAGGTACGCTTAGATGTTTGGACATAAAGAGCCAATGAACAAAGAAGGGAGTATAAGGATGACGTGGAAGTTAATGGTAGAAGAAAACGTGCTGCCTACCCACTTCTGGTCACTAGCAGGCTCTATAGATCGCAATTTCTACAAATCTGGTCAGCCACCTCTTACCACACCCGACGGTTTAGCAAATTGCGTCAACAAAAAGGCCATCCTTTAGTTAAAATGTTCGAAAAACTCGGTCCTTACTACGGTTTCTATATGAAAAAGGTGAGGAACCGACATCGGGATGTACTCCACGTCTTACGGGGGATCGATGTTAATAAAGCTAGTGAGCTTAACAGAATACCTGCCCTGGTATTGCAAAGGTATGCTGCAGAAATAGCTCCAATTTTTACAAAGCTCTTCCAAATGTCTCTAAAGTGTGACTCTGTGCCATCTGGTTGTAAAAAAACAGTCAATCATCCTATACCCATGAAATCTTTCAACCTGGCCAACTTATCGCCCGATAGCGATCAGATCTGTCTAAGATGACGGAACATATAATCAACGATAAACTGCTCATATACCTCGAGAAAAACAAATTATTAACAATTATTTTTATAAACAATAATTATTAGCCTGAAACACTCATCCAAATTGAAAAAAACCTTTCCGAGCAAAGATAAATGTCGCCGACAGGACTCGAACCTGCACCCTTCTGATGTCCGGTCAGATGCTCTACCGTTGAGCTACGTTTTTCTACTAATAAAGTTGGTTGTTTGCAGGTGAAAATATAATAAAAAGTAGTTATTGAATGGAACACTAGTATATATTGATTAACTTGGCGGGTTTGCGATAAGCCGACGTAGCTCAACGGTAGAGCATCTGACCGGCATCAGAAGGGTGCAGGTTTGAGTCCTGTCGGCGACATTTATCTTTTCTCGGAAGGTTTTTTTCAATTTGGATGAGTGTTTCAGGCTAATAATTATTGTTTATAAAAATTATTGTTACCCTTTGCGCTATGCACAAAAATCTTGTCTTAAGTTTTTAAGAACTTTAGTTTATCAATTAACAAATTATTAACGACCGTCAATCTTCTCTGAACTGGATATTTCCAGGGCCTTTAACCGGGTTTGGTATCAAATACTTGTCAACAAACTGCCTTCTTTTCCCGTATCTTTGTGTACGTGAATTGCCGATTTTTTTAGAGATCAGACGGTTGCTGATGGTTTCATCTCTCCCTTACATTTAATAACTGCTGACATCCCACAGAGATCAGTACTATCTCCGACCTTGTTTTTGTTGCACGTCAATAACCTTTTGACATGGGCACCAATTCATTACTACGCGGATGGCAGAATAGTATACGATAGCTTTTTGTTTGAAAAAGCCCAAAAGACACACAATCTCCAACGTCTCGGAGGCCTTTAAAGCAGAGAATGGACGGTTACCTCGAGAGGGTTTCCCCTTGGAGTAAAAACAACCATGATGAATGTAATGTTTCAAAGACCCGATCATGTATGATTATTTCTAAAGGGGATCGAAACGATAATGTAGTCTCCTTCGACAAAAGCAATCTTCCCAACAAGCCTTCCATTGATATGCTCGGTGTAAACCTGAGTGACCTGTTCAGGTATGGGAGCTCCATCGAAAACAGAGTAAAGTAAGCCTCTCCAAACTGGGCGTACTGTACAGAGCCCGCAGATACTTTAGTAGTGCACAACTGATAACCCTGTACAAGTCGCAAATGCGGCCCGCTCTAGAATTTGGCAGCCACCTCTGGTTAGTAGCTAAAAAAATTCAAACCAAACGTGGCCTGGTGTAAGCAACATTTGGCGCCCTTTGTCAACAATGTCAAAGTAACACCAAAATTAAGAACTAATTACTGTAATTAAAAATATTTGTATGATTTGTACAGCGCCGTTTTAGTGAAAATAGCTTCGAGGTTGCTGTGTCAGCTGGTATTATCAGCGCCTTGGAGCCTTGATAAGTTGGCCAGCATAGGACCTGCCCTGCCAACCAACTGTCAAAACGAAATAATGATAATGTTATTATTATTATTTTTGTTATGGTTTACTCTATACATAATAATATAATACTCGTACATGCACAGTAAAGTCAATTCTTTTCCCGACATTACCCTAAAAACGAGGTTCAAGATGTTAGAAAGATGTGAAAAATTAATGAAAGTGCAGCTATGGTTGAATTTCTATACTTTAGTATATTACGAAAACCAATGTAACGAGATGTTGACATTTTACATCGTGCATTGACCCTAACCTAACAGCAAATTCGACGACCCAGTAACGTTACACCCAACAAGCCATAGATTTCGCAGATTTTAGCGGGTTTTTGAAAAAAAATAAAACCTAAAATACTGCTGTTAGTAAAAAAAATCAACAATGATTAAAAAATGGTCTGGAGTTTCTTATTGGACACTACATTATCGTAGTTATGTAATAAGGTGTTCTGAAAAAGCGCCTATAGATAAAAATTTAAAATTGTTTTACTCATGATAATTTATGGATTATAAAATATTAATTTATTTTATTTATTTATATATTTATAAAATATATACATTATACACTACCATTTCATATTACATATTTCTTAAAAGTATAATGAATTTGCTATATATGGTATTTTATGGTATGGTTTAATATGGTATAGGTATAATATGGAGAGCATGGTAGGTTGGAGAAGGTGATACTGTGGATGGAATGTTACATGTATCGTAAACAGTAATAATAACAGATGGGTATTAGGAGCATATTTGTATTTAGATTCTACCTCCACACGTTTTTATAAATCATACATAATGTGTGTTGTTTTAAACCATTACTATTTTTTTTCATTCGCTTAATTCAGAAATTATTTTAAAACGAGTAAACATTTGTTCCCCGAAGTAGCTGGAGCTAAGCGAAACCCGCTCGGCTGTCTATGTAATAATTCATTTAAGAGGTGTATCACAAAGTGTGTTTTACATTCAATATAGATTGTCACACCGCTGAGTTTTTGTTTCCCTCGATAAAAAAATTTAAAAAATAATTAAAAAGATTCTCCTTGTGATAAGTGTAATGTATACAGAGAGTTTTTGCAAAGCAGATTCATAATAATGAAGATTGTATTTTAATACACACCCAAGTGTTTTGCAAACATAGAACTGTTTATCTTAACAGCTTTGAATTCTTCATTAAAAGCTACTACGCATTTTATGGGTTTAAATAATCGTCTACCAGTCTATGAAAGGAGAGACTTAATTAATTAAAGCCCGCTTTCACTTTTATGACTTCGTTAATTATTATTAGGAAATCGCCTTATTGGCTCCAAACACGAAAGTAATGACAGGCTGAACAAAAAATCTTTAGATTTCGGCCAAACTTGGAGATCTAGTTCTCGAGCTTGGAATTTCTGCGTTGTCAACTTATTATTCACACATAACCTTTCGAAGTTTCATAAAGTGGTCACTCAATTAATGAAACATTCGGCCCTAAAGTTATGGGTGTAATGTTAAAACGGTTTGGTAGTTTTGTTCCGAAAGGCCAAACTACAATTATACTCTGCATAACTTTTGACAAGTTACTCCGTAAGGCCTTTATTTACTTCATCCAAAATACATGTATGCGCCAATATGCGGCCACTAAAGCATGTACTTCAGTCTGAGTGCTATTCAAAACAAGCTCTTACTCGGTTTATTGCAAAATAATACATGTATCTAGCGAAGTTAAAATAGTGACCTGTAGGAGGATATTTAAAATCACGTCGATTAAATAAGTAAAAGTCGAATACGTTTTAAAGTGGTGGCTGGTATTTATTGATTTTAATAAAATATCGGACTTCGAATTCAACGAGTTTGTATATTTTCTATACATTTTTTTTTCAATTGTCCAAACGTTTTTTTTTCAGGAAATGCATTGTGGTAGATACTCGTATGTATCTTCAATTTATTGAATTGGTGTTCCCCGTTTCTCTACATCAAATAACCCTGCAAATAATGGAATACAACTTAGCCTTTTTAAATATAAAACAACCCTAGATAGCTAGTTATATTTAAACATGTTCACTAATTACAACAACAAGAAATAAAAAATATGTATGAGAGAAACTACTGGAGTTCAAATAAATGCTTGTACATGTTCGTAAAACATTGGTCATTAAACAATGTCTCAATTTTTTTTTTATTAAAAACATAATCTCATGGTTTGAACTGAATGCCAACTGTTTTCAAAGGCAACTGTGCTTTTGTCAAGCCTATAAGTAAAACAATTTAATAAAAAATATTTTACGCATTTGAAATAATAAAATCAAAGCAGTGCAACATTGGTTTAGTTATAAAAAAAATAGGCATGAAATCTGAGGACATGACTTTTATTTTATAATTCTTACGTTATCATGAGGGATTGAGTTTTTAGCTTACCATTGAAAAACCATTTCGAATTACGATATAAGACTTTATTATTGGTCCTATGTTTTTTTTTTCATTTGTTCAATAAGATAAACTGTCAGTTAAATCAAAGAATATTAATATTAATTAAAAAAGAAATCATGATAGTTAAAATCAAAAGCCCATGTACAAGTCTGGAAGAAGGCATAAAGAATGTGACGTTAACAAATACAAAAATGTCGGCAGATAATCAAGAACGTTACACAAATCTACCTTATAACAAAAAGATAGGTCGATACGGAGTTCGCACTAAAACATGACCAAAACCTGACATGCAGTACCAAGGCCGAACGAAACTTAGTGGACCTTTTAACTTGAAATATTGGAAGGCCGGACGCAGAAAGCGTCCGAATTACGAAATGCAGTAGGCAATACTTAAAACGTTCCTCGCAGCCACCCTACAGAGGCGAGGCGAGGTTCAACTTCTCGGGTACTTTTGGCGAGTAATTCCCCTCAGTGGCTAAACGTTCAGCAGCCACGTGCACAAGTTCCTCGTGCCGGCCCAAAGAAATCCTCACCGCGGGAACCGAGATAAGTTTTCAAATACGATCTTTTATGTGGAAAAACTTTCACGTTGACGACTAGCCGAGTAGGAAAAAATATGTGAATACATATTTAAAAGTGTCCTACAAAAAGGGTTTCTTGAAAAAGTTGTAGATTTTAAAGGAAAGAATACAAACAATATTATTTCAATAGAATTGTTTTTTTTTAATTACTTTATTGTGTACATTTTTCTTGAAATTAAGCCTCACAAATACAGCTCAGTGATTTTATTAAATATATATTTTTTTATATGAATACCGCACAAGAGTCCCAACTGCTCCCAACCATCTGGAGCCAGTGAGACTATATCATTCCCAATTGGGGAATGTTGTGAGGCTGAAGGTATTAGGGAGAGGAAAGAGAAGGGGAGAGGAAGGTGGGGTATACCTGGCTATTCAGATCTGGTCACGAAACACGGCTAAAAGCAATTTCAAGCAACGTTTCAATTCTGAATGGTGGTCTCTCACAAGGGCGATACTGATAGTATCTTCCGCACTAGGAAGTATAATATGTTTATTATATTTGATGAAGAAAAATACGATTTCTTCAAACGATTGGTTTTCACTTTGTATCGTCATTAATAATAATTGAATTAAGTAATATACTTTGTATTCACCACTTAATTAATATAAAGATATCTATATGTTTCGGAAGCGATTCTTTCTTCATCGGGAGTAATAAAAATATTATTATAATAATAAAGTGTTGAATACAAAGTATATTATTTAATTCATGTATTAAATATTAATTAAATAATAAGTACTTATTAATTTGATCACCATTCTTGTAAAATAATGAATATCGTCATGAATTTGTATCGGGACGTGATTTTTTTAAAAAATTTTAATGGATCAAGCGATACTTGAACTGTACAGTACAATTATCGAAGATTCAAATATTGAATAATATAACACCTGAAATACTTCAGCACAAGTCTTATGAAACAGGGTTCCATTATATAAAACTAATCCATAGAAATGCAAGAAAGATCATTCACGTGCAAAATTTAACGTTAAGTTTTCATACGTTATCTGCACTCCTGAAACCCCTCTCGGTTTTCCGCCGCATTCTTTAATCTGACTTAAAAGCCCCGTGCTCTTTACATTTAGTTTACCCGTGTCTTAGCAACGCCAAATGCAGCCACTAGAGTGCTTCCGCTATAGGTTTAACGGTTGTCAGGCAGAGGATTATCATAAAAGTTTTATCTGAGGAAGTGGTGACTTCTACATAATACACGTACTGAGAAATTCGACATTTGCTTGGATCTGTACTCGGGGCAAAATGAAGATGGGGTGTGCTTATGAACTATGCAGTAACTACGTCAAATTAAGCAAGAAGTATTCATCGTCTATTGAACTCAATATAGAAAGTAGTGAGGGTTAGTTAGTTATGTGATTTCCCAAAAGTGTAAATTTTTATTTTTTTAAAGTGTATTATTTTCAATAAACAGTAAAGTCTCTTTGTGATGTGAATAATAATTTATTTTTTTAATAACGCCTATTACATTCTTGTCATTATTTCTCAGCATCCTGACTTAGGAAATTTTCCTTCCGAAACATGTTGATATTTAAATATTAAATAAGGGTTTGAATAAAATATTATTCATTCTATTTAAAGCATATTAATCTGCTCTTCAGAAATTAAATACATCTTGAACGGCTGTGTGTATTTTTAGTAGCCAAGTACTGCTCCTCAAACCATTCTCTTCTCCATCACCTACCCCTCACCAAGCACCGTTGCGGTGACAGTACCGGTAGTTATTTTGAATGGTATTTAATTGCAAGCACTATATTTCTTTTAAATATCGTAGGTAAAAAATGCAGTCGTTTAGTTAACGAAAAAAGCCATTCGTTTAAGTTCTAGCAGGGGAAGGGTGTACAAAATTAGATAGGCGGGTAAAATGACACAGCGGCTACATATCAGCAACTGACGACTCGATCGTATCCAAACCTGCACAAAAACATGTACCAAGAATCGCCACGACTACTCACTTGCATATGGTAATCCTACAGCAGCTGTGCGGGACGGACATATTGTTGACAGTTTTTTTAACAAACAATATTTTCATCTCTCACCATATCGAGGTATTTAAATATTTATTTAATATTAATTGGCACATATATTTAAAGGAACTTGTGTTATGATTAATAATCTTGAAATTAAACATTCAATTTCTTATGTTGAAATATTATTATTTTATTGGAATGGTCGGTGCAACGACAGCCAAATAAGAGGCTTGTGGAGAAATAAGGATCAGGGGTAAGTCTTTGGATCCCATCTTACCCTTCCTATAGCAGTGTATTTACTACATATTTTTTATTCAAGAATACTCAGAGGGGGAAAATATCATACTTGCTGGTAGGGTAAAATAACACAGTACGTCATTTTATTTTATTTTTACGTCCCATTTATATTTATTCCAGAAACAAGAAAATAAGTACTATGCCTTGCCATTATATTCGTAAAACAAAGAGGCAGACATGGAAAGCAGAATCAAAGCAAGGTGCATTACTTGCTGTATGAATTGGAGAGATGGGTTGTCTGAGAGCTTCCAAACAATTCAAAATACCTCAAACGACTTTACGAAGACATATTTTGAGTGGAAATAAAACTATAAATGTCAGAGAAAAGCGACTAGAAAGATTTAAGACTACAATTCCAGTTGCAAATGGAAGATAACTTGTCAGCCATATAAGAGAAAAGACTCTTCGGGTTGATCAGTAATGATGTTCAGGCGTTATCTTATCAGCTTGCTGTCAAAAATAATTATGAAAACATGTTTAACAATGAAAAAAAAAAATTGGAAAAGTTTGGTTGTGAAGAAAAGAAAGGTAGACATATTATTTCATTACCAGAAAAAATTTGAAACATTAATATTGATTTAAAAAATTTTAAAACACAACTTAAAAAACACACTGAAAATATACACTGAATAATATAACATAGAAATAAACAAAGAACAAAAAAATAACACACCCCCATACACACAAGCTCAGCTTAATTATAGGGGTACATTTTATATAAATATTTAACTTTCGAAAAATATTGTAACCTTGTTTAATTATTAATTATGTATCTTTTTTTGAATAAATTAAAAAAATATATATAGATATTAATAAACTAGAGCTTACATGAGTGGTACAAACTCAAGCTTTCAACAAACCTAAAGTGGCCAATTTTTTTTTTGAACTTTTACTCTTATTTTCACTCTAATTAGTTGCATTTTAAATGCATAGCTATTTAAAGTACGTACTGTGTGGTATTTGTGAAGTTACTATATATATATATAGTGTGACTTTCGAACCAAAACGTAATTTCTTAATAAATAATATAAAATATGTTTAAGAACTCATTTTGCCATAAAACAAAATATTGTGTCATTTTATACACCATTCCACTAGTGTAAATAAGGATTGTTTTGTATGTTTTCTTATGGTGTAATATTCTGTAATGTTCAAACATTTTACCAAAGCCAAGGAGAATTATTTAAATATTAATTCTCATCTGAAATTCATCAAAAATGCTTTCAATCGAATTCCCATGAATATTATTTGACGCTTTGATTGGTGCATGGCTTAAGCGGATACTAAGCGTGCAAAGCACGACCCCGAAACTAACTCGTGCAAGTCTTGGGTCACATGTGGCCAGAGGTAACTCAAGATATGTGCATTGATACGCAGGGGCGGTGCAAGACTTGCTTCTTAACGACTCCGTAATAATTTACAGCGTTAGGTTTCACAAATAACGAGTTTGTTTTATCTTATCCAACCGAACGGTGCTGTGAAATGTGTTTTATTTTTATATGTTATGTTTTAATGGATGTTTAATCAAGAAATATTAAAATATTAAACAAACAAACTTCAACAAACAGTGTTTGGACATTATGTACTTTTTAACGTTTCCTTGTATAGCAATATTTTCAATTTAATCATTATTTTCCCTTTACATTCTTGTAAGTATTATTTGTAAAGTTTATTTACCTTCTCTTCTAATGATTTCTAATTTTGAAACTGTCAATTCATGGTGGAATTCCATATTAAAATGATTTTTTTTTTATTCAAAAACCTTTGTAACTTTTTTAGACTTATTTATTTTCGACCGCAACAAAACTAGAAAGAACCGTGTGTTCAAATAAAAGCTGACGAATAACTTTATATAATTTAAAGAAAAAAAACCAATAGATTCAGTAAATAAACACAATGTAATCCGTCTTCCAGAGGGTAATAAACCAACACGAAAGTAGTTTTTTAAAAACACAATAAACAGTACCGTCAGCAATAAAATAAATTTCAAACAATAAAAAAAATATTAGAAAAGCAGGGAACTCAAACCATAGATTTAGTATTCATTGTACCAGTCTGAGGATGCCCGTGATAGGGTGAAACCGGTCCGGTCGAAAATAAATCCAAATATTTATTTATTCTCCTAATATTTATGTATTGTCTCCATGAATAAAAAATAAATAAAATCAATAAAATAAAAGATGTGACAAGATATTGATGAATTAATCATCACAAAGTCAACACTAGTTAAAATATTGCTTAGAACTCCATTAGTGATTTCTTGCAACGTTATTAAAGCGTTAGACTGATTAAACTTATTTAAATCTATATAATATAAATCACACCAACTACTGTTTTTTTTGGTCGATTTTCTTTCAAAATTAAAGTAAAAACTCTACAAATACGTCACAATGTTATTATACATTTTTTAATACTTCTTTCAATGACTATATCAAAATTCACACCTTTTAAAAACTTACATTCCCATCAAATACTATACGTAGGTTCTGTACTTCATTTTTATTTTTTTATTATTTTTTTTTATTGTTTATTATTTTAAAGGCATTACTACGCCAATGAAGATAACTGTCTCTGAGTTTGGTGTAGAAGATACACGTTAATAACAATTAGAATGATTATTATGACGGCCTCCATGGTCGAGGGGTAAGGCTCTCGACTACGAATCCGAAGGTCGCGGGTTCAAATCCCGGCGTGCGCAAGTAATTTTTATTTAATTAATTTGTGTTGTTTCACAATTAATTCATTTAAAAATAATATAGAGTATATTTTGCGCACGTTCCAGAGTGGAAGATACTATCAGTATCGCCCTGGTGAAAGACCACCATTCAGAATTGAAACGTTGCTTGAAATGGCTTTTAGCCGTGTTTGGTGACCAGATCTGAATAGCCAGGTATTCCCCACCTTCCTCTTCCCTTCTCCTTCCTCTCCCCAATACTTTCAACCTCACAACATTTCCCCAAATGGGAATGCCATAGTCTCACTGGCTCCAGACGGTTGGGAGCAGTTGGGACTCTTGTGAGGTATTCATATAAAAAAAAAAAAAAAAAGAATAGTTAAACATAATAAACAGGGCATACGTAATGAATATTAAGTACTAGAAAATAGGTAGAATTAATAGACATAAATATGGCTTATTCTTTCAATTATTAAATAAAAATATACATACATAAATCTTATTTCTCTTGTCCTGCTCGAGTCGGGTTGAGGCGCCTCCAGGCATCCCTGTTCTCCGCCAGGTCACCGGCATCCGTCCATAGTAGGTCCAGCCACTCCTCGCATAGCCTCTGGAATTGCTTCTCCCACCAGTGTTTTGGGTGGCCCACTGAACGTCTTTACTCAGATTTTCCCGCGGAATTTCACATTCTGGCAATTTTAATACAAGCTCAAACCATTTCAGTTGCGAATTTTATTAAAACAGACAAATTGGAGATAATTCTAATAAAATGTTACACATGAACACAAAGAAAAAAACACATAAAATTTTTTTCAACCGTTCCCAGTCTTCCGTTCCTACGTGGTTTAATAATTAATAAAAATATTAATAATAATTACATGGTTGCAAGCCCTCATTGGCGACTGAGTTGGAACGGAGAACTAACGCGATCAGTGCATTCGTTAGAGAGATACAATATAAAATGTACGCCAATGCGCGAAACGACTCGGATTATTCTTCCAGGGACTTGATTTAAAAAATGTATTTAATCAATGAAGTTATTGACAAAATTCATATTACTGACACAGACACAGAAAATAAAAACGTTACTATCGGATGTAATCGAATGCAGGACCTCTATCTAACCGGGACAAGATTCTACCACTGAGGTAATGAGGCATAATTATTTTCCGTCATTTTATCAATTGTCTTTTTCTCTTTCAAATTACTAAATATTACGATGTGGTTTATAATCTTCAATAAGTTGTTCCAATAAAGAGATTAAAACGTCTATGTTTTCTGAATTATTTATTTGTGATAAAATGCTTCCTTTATTGAAACATAAATTCTTTGCCATAACCCTTTTTAAATGTAAAAACTATTTTTATTTTTAGTTAA
Source organism: Halesus radiatus (assembly GCA_022606495.2). NCBI lineage: Eukaryota > Metazoa > Arthropoda > Insecta > Trichoptera > Limnephilidae > Halesus > Halesus radiatus. The sequence goes on from JAHDVE020004958.1 coordinate 28,067, forward strand.
TCAACAGTACTAATCTTAATCTACTTAAGGTAGAAAAATAACCTAGTTCGATCGGATTTAACAACTGTCGTGGTCATGGTGTCACTTTGGAACAACGCCACGAGAGCCCTTGCTAATATGTTAATTATTGTATGATACAGTTTGGCCTGAGGACATAGTTTTAAGTGCGCTAGTTAAAAACCAACTTTCCTGTTATGATATGATGAAAATGAGGCTACGTGGATAATATTAAAAAGCTTAATCTTCCCCTATACTCACTTGGTGGTAAAAACTTTCTCTGGAGAGCAGGTAAACCTTTAGTACAAATTCTCGTGTGGCTGCATTTAGAAGAGCGCGTGTGGAAGTTTAAAGTTAGCAAGCGAGTCATTTTAATCTCAATTTGGAGTGTTATTAACAAATTTCTTAATACCTTTGTAAAAAAACAAAAAATCATAACTATGTGATGAACTCCTGTCGAATTTGAAGAAAAAAAATATTGGTCTTTTGTTTGTTTTTTTTTTCAAATTGCTGCCTGCATAAAATTATTGTGAAACTTTATTTGTTTGTCATTTAAAAAATATATATGAATAAGGCGATGACTTTTTAGCGATTTATTATATAGCAGAGAATTATGCAAATTAAATGAGTTTTTTTTTTGCTCACAAGATATCAAATTCAAATATAGCTGGAAATTATTTTGTTTCGTTTTCTGTATTTCGTTTACAGAAACTTGTTTTTGATACATTCAAATAGTATTTCGTTTGATGAAAACCTCGGCAGGAAATGAAATATGTCTTGGATGTTTGTTCCTAAAATAGACAGAAATATTTTGGAGATCATCGCGTTTGTTCCTCGGCGAAACATTCCGCGGAAGATCATTTTTTTCACATATACCCAGCTGGGACCGTATAATCACGGACCTCTACTACAGCTAAGGTTGTGTTTCCTGTGTCCTTTGAGGTAGCCTCCGCCGGAAGTGGTACAGATATTTCAATATCCAGTGCCTTTGCCAGCCCGGGCAATAAGGCAAGAGATACGGTCGCGGCTCTAAAGAAATCAAAATCCCGGAACCAGCTTGATTTATTTTAAGGCTATTATATATACACCTTCTCGTGTTGCAGCGGCCACGCATACCGGCGGAAAGTAGAACATTATCAGTGATTTATTTACTTGCGTTTAGTTGCTTAGTTTTTACTCTCGATTCCTTTGTTGTCCAATGTGCTCGTTTTGTAAGTACCTCCACTCGACGAGAGGAAATGCTCCTGGGATTTCTTGTAAGAAACATGAAACTTCAAAAAGCAGAATTGGTTGTTGACTGTTGTATCCACCCTTCCAGAAATACTAAATTAATCTGTAATTTTGTTGATGGCATTTTTTTTATGTGATATCACAAAGGATCCCAGCTGCTTTCAACTCTGCCTGGAGCCAGTGAGACTATGGCATATCCAGTTGGAGTATGTTGTGAGGCTGAATGTATTGAAGGGGGGACAGAGATACCTGACTATTCAGATCTGGTCACCAAACACGGCTTAAGCCATTTCAAGTAACATTTCGATTCTGAACGGTGGTCTATCACCAGCGCGATACTGACAGTATCTACCACTCTGGAACGTGTCGCAAATATACTAATTATTATTTTTAAATTATAAATTGTGAAATAACATCATTTTATCAAATAACATTTACTTGCGCACACCGGGATATGAACTCGCGACCTCCGGATTCGTGGCCAAGGATCGTAACCACGTTACATCCACTTCATCCACTCATCCACGGAGACCGTCTATCGACCGGCGATCATTCCTTTGTAAAGGAAAGTTGGTAGAGTTCATAGTGGGATGTTAGGTGATGCATGGATCATGATGAACAGTGTGATGTAGAGAAGAGAGACAGGAGATAGGCATGCACATGCGTGAATGGAAGTTTGTGTGTGTGGCTTTGAAACACATCCTATAATAATTATAATGAGGGTGAGTTTATCATAGATTTTTTTAATAATAATCAGTATTTTCTCTGATAGGTTAGGTGCGAAGTGCAGTATTTAATCGTACATTATGACGAACACTTTGCAATTTCTGATATTCCGTAAAACAATGATCAAAAGTTTTTAAATAATAACAAGCCGAAATTGAATATGTCGCGTAGAAAATTTAACGTATTTAACTTAACTATAATTTTTTTTCTAAAAATCCGAAAAATAAATCGTTCATCTTCTATTTCTTGTTAACATTAAAACTACCCTAAGAAACGTTTTTAAATCGAATGTTTTATTTTGAAAATAAACTAACACATGTATTTAAATGTCACAGTTGAACCGAAGCAAGAATCTTTTAAAATAACTTCCAATTGAAATGTCGCAAACAGTTCGCAGGATCGATTTGCTTTGTTTAAATGAAAATGTTAATGTATCATTCAAAGTTATCAATGTATCAAACATTGCTTTAAGTGTTTTGCAAAAATAGAAGTACTTTTCGCTTCAACAAATAGTCTACAAATAAAAAATCAAAACTGCAGTCAAGGTGCAAGTTCTAGAATAGAAATATTGTTGGTAAAAGTTTTTGCTGCAACGTGTTTGAATAAAAGAGTGCTTCATATTTTTTTTTTTAAATAGGTAATCACCATTTCTTTATGGTTTTTATACTTAATAATTACTATTATTATTCAATTTAAAAAGCGGTTTATTTATTAAAAAAATTCTGCTAAGTAATTATTATTGCGTATTTATTATTGCGTATTTGTGCGCAATATAATGCACAATTTCACAATATCGACATTCTTCACAATACCCTTTCAAAATATCGAACCCGAGTAATACGTACAATTGCAAATTGATGCACGAGTATAAAATGTATCGATAGCATCTCCTGTCCCCGATCCTATCTTCATCTTCTTCTCCCCTTTCCTTCTTATTGTGTTTTTTTTTTTTTTTTATTTTTTTTTTTTTTATTTATCTTATTAGGTGCATAAATAAAACATCTGTATTTAACTACTGTTAGCACAAGAAACTTTTTTGGCTTACCTTTTATTAAACTTCCTTTGTATGTATATTTGCAACGGAAGTTGTTTTTTTCTTACAAATAAATAAATAAATTACGCGTGACAGCTATTTTGTCTTCCAAGGGCATGTATATAAAAATATAGAAATAATATAATTAGATCATTTTTGAACGTCTTTACCACAGTTTTATAATGCCTTCTGAAGGCAAAACAACTGGCACGCATAATAATAATAACCTAACAGAACTTTCGTTATAAGTAAACAGCTTTTTTAAAATTGAATAATAATAGTTATTATTAACTTTAAATAAAAATGGGTTTCTACAAATAAAACTCGAACACAATAAATACGTATATATATTTGACGTAATACAATATTTGGAAATAACCCTCTCAGGAAGGAGAAAATAAAATCTTTTCTGGTCACTTTTATAAAACACGTTCTTATGGCAAGTAGTGGAAGTCCAGTTATGAGACGACTCGTATGTTACAATTTTTCTAAAAACTCTACTCTCGTTGAAAAACTAAAATTTGAATGTTAAATGTACTAAACTAAATTCAAGGTGAGTTGCGTTTAAACGTTAAAATAATTCATCCGATTCAAATTGAAAAAACACGAAAAAATATTAAACCCAGCATGTACAAAATGAAAATATAAAAAAAAATACTGCGGAGTTCTACAAATTAAACTCAAATTCCATAAATAATTTATGGAATTGCTTCAGCGACTTCTGCAAAAAGAAAATCAAACAAGAGTTTTTAACAAGAAAGGGTGCTTAGAGGCGGAGTGATATTTTAAAACTAAATCCCTGTTGCAGTACCAAGAGTGAAAACATAATAATTTATCGCCGGGTAAACTACCCTCTTAGCGGGAGTGTGTGTGTATGGGGGTTGGATTTAGTTAGTTGAAGCGCGGTACAAATATTGAATTAACCCCCAAAACATTTTGAGGCTGTTAAAACTTTGCAAAAAAGGATTCTTATCTTCGTATAAACTGGATGTTTCTTAACTTGGAGATGTTCTACGATCATGCCGTGGAAGTTTTTGAAATAAAAGTTTTCCGGATATTACATAGGTTCCGCGTTATTTCCGCCGTGGTTTCGCGACGTTTCGAAACTGCCTAACTAGGGGTCGTCAGGATCTGCCGTATAGTTAAATAACTATCGGAATTTCTTGCGACCACTACTTTTCCGACTCATTTATATCATTTACACGAACAATATTAAAACTGGAGGTTTTTTTTTCCGAAGAGTCCGAACTGCATCCCCAATTGGGGAATGTTGTGATGCTGAAGGTATTGGGAAAAGAGAAGGGGTAGAAGAAGGTGGGGAAATATAAAAAAAATTATACCGTAAAAACCAGGTTGGAAATTATTTTGTGAGGTGACGACTAAAACAAAAAATGTTTTTTTGTTACACATATCTATCACCTTTCGCCATATGAAAGTAAGCCAAAGGAGGTGCATTAGTAAGTTAACGATGTATGTTTATACGTTATGATGTATTACGTAACATCAACAGGATATTTGCACCTAACTCTAAGAATCTAAGTATAATATGTTGCATGTTTTTTTTTATATACATCATGTTACGTAACATCAACATGATATTTGTACCTACCACTAAGAAACTTAGTAAAATATGTTTCATGTTTTTTTTATATACATCATGTTACGTAACATCAACATGGTATTTGTACCTACCACTAAGAAACTAAGTAAAATATGTTGCATGTTTTTTTTTTATATACATCATATTACGTAACATCAACATGATGTTTGTACCTACCACTAAGAAACTAAGTAAAATATGTTGCATGTTTTTTTTTTTATATACATCATGTTACGTAACATCAACACGATATTTGTACCTACCACTAACAAACTAATTAAAATATGTTGCATGTTTTTTTATATACATCATGTTACGTAACATCAACATGATATTTGTACCTACCACTAAGAAACTAAGTAAAATATGTTGCATGTTTTTTTTATATACATCATGTTACGTAACATCAACATGATATTTGTACCTATCACTAAGAAACTAAGTAAAATATGTTGCATGTTTTTTGAAGGTAAACGTCTCTCACTTTGGATAGTAGGGGATCGTTTGTTAAAACCACATGTAAGGAAAACATATTATCGTAAGATCACTTATATCTTTGCATCCGTGCTACCCACGCATCTGACTTTGGTATCGAAGTATGGAAAAAAAATCCTAGTTCACCTATATTTTGCGTGCGCAGATATCAGCATAGTTGCGCCACATATGACGCAATCGGAGTTAAATTTAGGCATGCGCGCAGCGTAAAAAAAACGTAGCTCGGAAGAATATTTGTCGATCCGAGCGAGAGTGGTCTTGTTTGAGAGATCTAACTTTGGGATAGTAGTTTTAATCGATTGAACTCAAACTGGTGCTCATCAGGAGTTATAAATCTAGCAAGTGTGTAATTTATTGCAGAAATTTGACGATTGTAAAGCTATGGCGCCTTCATATTCGACACGTAGGGTCCAGAGATGGCGTAAAGAGACTTAGGCAACACGATAGAGGGCCTTAGTGCCCATTCACCCACTGCAGCACGCGCAAGACATTTCACCTACCCCACTTTGGCTCCCTCCCCATTACAATCAACCCGATTTTTTTAAACTTATTTTAGGAATTTTCATCTATATTTGAGATCATTCTTGACAATTTACCCTGAAATTCTTATTTCCGACAAAAAGTTTGTATTTTTTGTAGTAATTACAACATTGCTTGAATTTTTTTATTGGTTTTGTTATAGCGGCTTAAATTTTACTTTTGTAAGGTTCATTGAACTTTTTGATCAATGCCTATTATTAAAATGAGGATAGGAAAAGGACCAAGTCAAAGAAAAGGGGATTATGGGAACCAGTTTTTATCAAAAGCTTACACATTGTACCTCTAAAAAACTTTTTTGATCATACCGCAATTCTTAAATATTGTGTTCTACAATGGGTTCTTAGAAATATTTTCAATAAAGATTTTGGGTTTTGGAATTAAAACATTTTCTGAAAAGTTATTCGCGCATCGCATATACTAGTTTAGTGTTCTGTTATTTACCATTTGTTAGATAATCAGTTTTATTGGAAAAACGTCTTTGAAGTTAGGTTTCAAAAATACACTCTATTATATATAATAATAATATAATAAGCTAATAATTATTACCATTCAAAGCAGTTCTATTTAACCCGTCAGGTCACGTAGTGCCGTATTTATCACGAAATATCAATAGTCATTGAGTCACTTTGTGCCATATGTGTCACCAAATGACTCGTTCTCATAAAACTGTGAAACTCGTTCTGTTTTTTTTTATTATGGTCAGACATCTTTCTGTTTGCATTTAAAAGATTACCACAAAAACAGCGAATCTATTTGAAATTGAATATAAAGCGGGAATATTTATAAATAAATCTCTAATTTGATTTCGTAACTAACATTACACTATTTTGTCTAGACTATAGGAGTATGTAATTTCTTCTTTTTTTTAAATACCAAAGGTTTATGCGTATAAATTGATCATTGGCAAAAACTTGAGATTAAATCACTGAAATACCTACGTTCCTTGTAACGTGTTTAACTGTTTCTTTCTTCATTTTGAAATAGTCATCAAATATTAACGCTATCAAAGATATTATATTATTTTGATGAATATGTGAAAGTCAAGGTGTACGCAAATGTGTTCAGTATTGATATTTAACTCAGTTCTAATCTAGGTATTCCCCAACTAGTTGAAAGGTTAATCTTTTCAAGGTTCAGCACTGATATTATGTTATTAATTTACTCTAGAGCAAGTTGTTAGTGAAATAGACGTTAATGTGTTTATTAATTGGGGTTGAAAGTTGGTAAACATAAGGAGAGGAAGGTGAGACTGAGGGCAGACAACACTTTACTCCCATCTTACGTTAATTATTTGTGAAGATTATAACGTGATTAGAAGACCTCTCAGGCATTTTTCATTTCTGTATAAGTGGAAAAGACACCTACTCAGAACTTGGCTATAAACGAAAGATATTCAATATATAATGAAAAACATTTATAGACTTCCTCATTATAACCAAACGCTCGAAGCATTATAAAAACATTATATTTTTTAGACTAATTATCTGTGTGTTGATTTTTTTTCTTTTGAAAAGTTATTATTATTGAAACACAATTATAATTGTATATTACGTACTGTAACAAGTAATTTAAAACACAATGGGAGTCAGAATATATCATATTTTATTAGAAACGAAGTTAGTGTCTACAGGTACCAAGTACACAAATTATACCGTTTCACGTAATAAATACCCTTTAAAAATAGTACTAAGTAAATCTGTGTATTTTGTGTGGGCCATGAACATACTTCATTCCATTTTTAATCAAGCACCCATTCAGCAGACCAGCCAACGCTACTTCCTTACATTCCGCGTTAATACGGAGCTGCCAAACACAAATGTGTAACGTTCAATGCAATGAAAGAGCACATTTTTTCAGGTTCTTCTTTCTTTTACATTAACCATTAGCTTTGAAATGGCGTTGGGATTGAAGGCCGACGTTCAATCTGATTTCTAATAGAGCTATTTCTTGTTCTCAAGGCACCCATTTACTATTTGACATACCTTTCCTAACTAACCATACACTACCTTACCAAACATAGCCTAATGCATTATTCCTATGCTAATAAAGCATAGGAATAATGAAAGAGTCTGTTTTAACTTCTTCTATCTTTAAATCAACCATTAGCTCTGAAATTGGGGTTGAAGGCTGACGTCCACTCTGCTTTCTAATGGAGCTATTTCTAGTTCTCACGTCATTAAAAAAATTTGCTATTTTTTTTTTTCATTTCAATGAAGGTTACCCAACCTAACCCAACACTTTTTATCTTTAAGTGTTTTACCACATCAATTAACGCAACAGTAATAGAAGAGAAAATTTCGTCAGCCTCTTCTTTCTTTTACATTAACCATTAGCTCTGGAACGGCACTGGAATTGAGAGCCAAATGCTCTGCTTTTTAATGGATATATTACTAAATCAAAAAATAAAAACCTGTGATATTTTGGCTACCCACGTCATTAAAACACCGTTTAGCCTCAAATACGACCAACGTCATTAATATGGTATTTTAAGAGTTCTGGTAACCTTTAAGGGATCAGGAAATGTTTACACAAGGCGAGTCATGCCCTGACAATTCGGCCTTCGGAACTAAGAATTTACAAAAACAAGTAAAATTTTCACATTTCGCAAATACTTTCTTCATTTTATTATTGAATTCGGAGAATTTTTCAATAGGTGGATAAACCTAATAAAGTATAACATTATATCTAACGTTTCTTTACTTACATATCCCTAAAAAATGAGATCAGAAATAGTGTGTGGATATATTGCAATGGAGTAAGGCGTCAATATCATCTGTAAAGGGGGATTCATCCATATATATTACGACCTTTGTTGGGTCTAAAGAGTGAAAATTATTTTTAGATTTTTATAAAGTGGTTATTTGAGAGATTGAGGCTTGTCATAAATTTGAGATATTCTACCCTTGATGCAGCACTTTACTTTATTGCATCAGATCAGACCGTATGATAGGTCATAATTTATAATGTGGATAGAAGGGTCATCAATATATATATATTTTTTTAAAGTGACAGAATGACGTTACTTTGAAGTTTATTAGTTTTTAGCGAATTACATGTCAACTATTTACATATTTAGTGGGTCAATTCCTGCTATTAAAAGACTTTTAAATAAACGTCCGTTTTAGAGGAATTTTCACGAATTACAAATATGCACCATGTGGTCAGCTAACGCAAGAAATTCTAAAAATGATTTATCTTTAAATTCTACACAACTATTTAGAAAACGTATAATGTTTCAAATGACTAAAGATTTTTAACTGTAAGTTGTTAAGCTCTATGTTATATTTGGTAAAACGGTCGAAAATGCCTTATTGGTTTTCAAACTAACCATCTTTCAGACGTTTTTTGGTATAAGTTTCATAGAGTATATAAAATTATAGTTAGAATTGTCGTAATTGGAAACCTTAGGCATTTTCTTAACCACATGTAGAAAACTTATGTATAAATTATTTGTTGTGTTGCTTGAGTTTGCAACCTGCAAAGTGAAGTTTTGCGCCTAATTTGGGTGCCTTCCGTAGAGAGTTTTATGGATTTAAATCCATTGATTTTGAGCAATCGTTAATATACTTTAGAATTGTTTGAAGAATCAATATTAAAATGTGACCAAACAACACATGAACGTGTACAATAAGTAATAACCCCCCTACGGAGTACCTACCGCAGCCTTCTTTGCAAGAATTTTTTAGGAAATACAAACGTGTTGTCATTTGATTCCGATAACGTCATAGGACGAGTCAACCCCTATTGAAAATTAAACACACGTCACGCTTCGCCCGCACTTGTTCTCCATTGTTCTATCGTAATTTTTTCCTTTGTATTTTTAATACGAACATAACAAGGAACGTTCGTAAGACTAAGAAATAACAACGATCATTGTATATATTTGTGTAGGTTTATTTGTACCTATAGGCTTGAATACTTTCCTTAGCGCTCGTAATGAGAATTAACATAATGTTAAAACAACACCTGAAATCGGAATGTAAATATATTCATCCCGAAGCACAAGTAGCTACCTATCAGAGAATATTATGAGCCTCGCCTTGACACAATATTGCTGTAAAATGTTTTTTTAGGCAAAAGTGACAAATTAAAGGAGAGATAAAATTACCGTTTAAATCTTGATTTAGGTTTTATTCCGCTATTTGGTTCTGACCCCATTACAACAAGGCCTACAATAAATTATTTTTTAACACCAAAAATATTTTAATAAGGAAAATGGATTTATAAAGTATCACAATTATTTTCAGTTGTGAACCCAAATTATTTAAATTTCTTCTCTATGTGTTCCACTCCAAATACGATGTAAATTATTCAAATTTTATTTCGTTCAATCTAAGTAGGTATACAAGTAAATATCTTGCTTCAGAAACTAATAACTATCAGTTTATTCGTTTCTGAAGCAAAATAAACAGTAAGGTTTGGCATTATGCAATTTGTACAGTTTTATTGTTCCGTCTTTTATTTTTGAGTCAATACTGTTTTCAACTTATTAACTGCACATTTAATAGTAGACAAAAATTGAAGGCGCTTCGATAATTTAAAAGGTTTCAAATGGCAATACAAAGATGGCTCGTAGGAAAATTAAAGTGAATTTAAAAAACACATAAAGGTCCAAGTGTTTATGTTTTTCTTCATACAAATGGTGTTCAGAAAATTGTATTTATTCCGAAAGGAGATGATTCTAGACCATAATAGAAGCTAATTTTTTTTTTTTATAATTTCTTCAAACGATTGGTATTCACTTTGTGGCGTCATTATTAATTAATTAACTAAAAAATATCATTTGTTTACACCACTTTATAAATTATTTAAAAACATATACTTTGTTTACACCACTTTATAAATATACATAAATATCTACATGTTTCGACAGCAATACTGCCATCATCAGAAATGCGTGAATTCTATATAATATATGAATACTAATATACGAATATGTATATTATTCATATATTCCTGATTTTGACAGCATTGCTTTCGAAACACGTAGATATTTATGTATATTTATAAAGTGGTGTAAACAAAGTATATTTTTAATTAATTTATTTTCTTATTATTTAACGTTTTGCAAGGAAGATAAATGGAAAGGCGTTTTTTTGGAATTTCTGGTATTTTGTATATCGGAATAACCGTGTATTAGATTTTAGGCAAATAAAATTAAAAAATCGTCAAATTATTTTTTATAAGTTATTGAAGTTTGTAAACCTCATTGTAACACTTAATCGTTGAAGAAGAGAATATTAACACATCCCAAATGAACCACGAAACCGAAAAAACAACAGAAAATAAAAGATTTCAGTCGCATCTGGGACTCGAACCCAGGACCTCTACCTATCCGGGGTAACCGCTTAACCAACATAGCTAATGAGACCAGTTCAATTTACGCCATCTATACCGATATCACACTTCAAGTTCAAGACTTGTTATTATTATCCTCCATTTTTAAATCCCATATTATTGGCTTCTATCCTTATGATAATCGCAAAGTTCTTGCAATTGCAATTGTGTTCTACCCGAACATGAAAATAGATGTCGCATATGAATAAAAATCGAGTAGGTATATCCGAGACTCTATTCTGATTGCAATTGTTTTCGGGAAGAACTTTGCGATCATCATAAGGATAGCAGCCAATAATATGGGATTTAAAAATGGAGGATAATATTAACAAGTCTTGAACTTGAAGAATGATATCGGTGTAGATGGCGTAAATTGAACTGGTCTCATTAGCTAAGTTGGTTAAGCGGTTACCCAGGATAGGTAGAGGTCCTGGGTTCGAGTCCCAGATGCGACTGAAATCTTTTTATTTTCTGTTGTTTTTTCGGTTTCGTGGTTCATTTGGGATGTGTTAATATTATCTTCTTCAATGATCAAATATTAAAAAATCGTATTCACAGACCAAATTTACAATTTTATAAAAAAACGTTTAAAATGTCATGGTTCTTTAAAACAAACTTTCAAATATGTAAAAACATTTGAATGAGACGAACACATTTCAAAAACAAGTCAGTAGATTGGTGTAACCATAGTAATAAACATTTTGTAGTTTCAAAATAATATACCCCAACGATTAAATGCAAAGGTCTTCGATCAACAATGTTCGTTCCACAGTTTTGATATATTCAATATGAATGGGGGTTTTTATATATTTTAGTACTCACATTACTTAAATTTCTCACATTACCCATACACGTGCAATGCCCATGTAGGTTCCCATTTCATACTATTATAATTTAAACAATCATGCTTGTAAAAAATATCCATTAATATCATGTGTGTACTGTGGAAAAAAGGGAAAAATATATATATATACATATTAATACCAAAAGGCAAACCCGGGAGCACATCGAGTTTAACTTTAGAGCTGAAAATGTATTTTATGAAGCAGCAACATCTCTATTATGGTGAACTCTGACATGAAAATTGTACAGATTTTAATATAGAAAACAACGCAACTAAAATCAGATCACCACCTCTTTTTTATTATGGGCATTCAGCTTTGAAATATTTAAGCATAGAAAAAAAATAACAGTGTAGAACGTCCATCAAACATCAGAAGGTTATTCTGGAAATAACCTGAACTGATTACCTCGTAAAATACACATTTGACGGAAAGTTTTCCTGCCAAAGTTGCCTTGTCCGGGAGCGGGTCGCCCGCTGGAGCCGGAACTCCGAAGTCCGATAAGACTGGAAATTCTAACGATACAGATGTCATTTTACACCCACTTGACAACAACCCTTCTCAAATCACACACACGTGAAGTGTAGTTACTTGACCTTTTTCTGAAATCGGGAGCGGGTCGCCCGCTGGAGCCGGAACTCCGAAGTCCGATAAGACTGGAAATTCTAACGATACAGATGTCATTTTACACCCACTTGACAACAACCCTTCTCAAATCACACACACGTGAAGTGTAGTTACTTGACCTTTTTCTGAAATCAATCTTGAACATTTTTCCGACAGCGTTTTTTGGGCTCCACTCAAAATACCAAATACCGAATTTGGTATTGATTTTTACATCGTACATATTGTATCTAGCGGTGCCTCAAAAGCTTTTGGCGTTTTTCCAGAATTGGACCAATTAAAAGGACCGCGCTAATAAATCTTAGTAACGATACGTAAATAGAGAAATATTGAACCTTAATGATACGCTTCGCCTGTAACGTGCGCATTGTATGTACCGTAAACCAATGACGAGGTAAACCGTAATGTATCTGCGGCTCCTAAAAATATGGACATTTTGTTATCTTTCGATTTATTTTAACATGTTGATGTTGCAATACAATCCGAATAATTAAAGATGAGGAGAAATCATAATGTTTACAATTTTTTTCACTGCTTTTATGAATAATTGAAACAGCGGGAGTGCGTAATAATGAATCAGTGTCACTAGCAAAAACGAGTACTTACCTAAGTATGTTTTAATTGAACGTACAATACAGGTATTACGTCATCACTTAGGGCTGTGGTCATTTTAGGGGCTATTTTTAATTTAAGAATGTAGTAGATGAAAGGAAATTGGGTCTTGAAGAGATCTATGCCGTAGAGGGAGGAGAGGGAATACAAAAATCGTGTATTTATATGTGATCAGCGGTAAAACCTTCCAGTTCTCACGCAGAAGATGTAAGCAATGCCTATATAATTACTGTTGATACATTTATGCGCTTAAACTAAATGGATTCCTGACAACAGTTTTGTTAGTACCTTACATTGAAATACCAGTATAAGATACAGAAAAATTTTCAACTGCCTATATTCTAGAGATTGCAAAGCATCAACATGAATCATTTCGCCACTGTTGTTCAGAGTGGTATTGGTCGAAATGATAAATGTTTTTTTGTGTATCTGCACATGATTAAAAAGACTATTTACCATCGATTTAAGGGTATTCCAAATCGCACGTAAGTAAGTTATGAATCGACCATTTTATGCAAATTAATAACATTATTTAAGGTGTTTCAGAATCTAATTATAAATGTTTACTTTCCAATGATTTTTCGACAAACTTGTCCGTTGCTTATTTATAAAAACAAAGTTAATATCATTCTATTATGATTAATTTTGTTATTTTAAAATTAATTCAAGTTCTGTATAAAAGGCAGAAAGCAATTTGGCAGGTAAAGGCCGACTAATAATGTAAAGAAGTTGTTATTACCAAGGTAAATAAAATTAGAACGTTAGTAATAAACGGTTAACGAATTATTGCCCTGTTCAAGTTTCTAACAAAGTTTAAAGTTTTAATTGAGTTTAATGTCACCATAATAATAAAGGCCTTTTCTTCTCAAGACGAATAAGAAATTGAAACTGCCGCGATGTTTTTTTTGCAACTTGTGGGTTCTATTGTGTCAAGTTTTGAAATAAAATTATTCTATACGTATATATATATATCTATATATTCTAAGTACGGAAATAAATTAAAATACAACACAACATTATCATAGTACAGCTAGGTTATGCAGAAGATTTAAAGCTGATGTTTTTTAAATTCGTATAACAATTAATTGTTGAAATACGATGATTTCAGTTATTTCTATGTACCAACATAGAAACTATTTTTTTAATAGAAGAACAAAATTTTTTAGTTTTTTTTAAATAACTTTTTGAAGCTTTAAACCACATAAAATATTTTTTTTATTCATTAGCAAATCTCAAATGAAATGTGAAATAGAAAAGACACAGAAAGGAAAGGTAACGGTCGCATCTGGGACAATCTGGATTATCTCAGATGCGACCGTTACCTTTTATTTTATTTATTGTGTCTTATCTGTTTCATGTATCATTCGAGATTTGTTAGTATTATCTTCAATGATGAAAAAGGGGATTTAATACTGCATACAATAAGATAGTTAAATAAATGATGTGCATTTTAGAGTATAAATGAAGCATTTAAATACTTGAAGGAAAGACCAATGTGTCTATTTCGGTATCGATCGAGAACACCTTACTAAGTGAGCCTATAAAGAGATGTTTAAGTGGTTGAGTTGTCAATTGTATAGCCTATTTTGGAAATCGACTAACCAGTATCAGAAATGGCATTTTACAAAGATAAATAATCAAGTTATCACAGCATTCTCCATATCGGTTGATGGAGAAGAAGAAATAATGTCACATAGCTCTGTCCTGGCACACACTCCTTGCTTATTCCAGATTCAATCATGCGCTTCTGTTGTTCAAACTCTCGACATGACCCGACTCAAGTATTTGATCCACTCGATAGTGCCATGTCTACCTGGGATGTCTCCAGAAAAATATTAATTCAGTCACTTACAATCAGTCAACATTAAAGACGCTGGTCTGTTTCCACGGTACTTCACTCGAGATGCTATCTTCCTCTCGGGACCCACGCTTTAGCACACACTTCCCGCCTCCCCTTGAGGAAAAGACAACCTAACTCGCGTACGCATGGATTACTATTTAAGCATTGGTTGAATAGTAATGGTTCCATTTGTTACCACTCAAAAAGTCGGGAGCAAACTTCACTCTCCATTATTACAAAAAGCCACATTTAAAGCACGTCACACGGGATAAGCGCCAGGCCTGCCCCGAACGTTGGCACTTAGTCAATGGAGCCGTTAATAGCTCGGCTCTCCCGTGACAGCGTGGAGCGAGCAAGCACCCTTCTGCCTGTGCGGGGACCCTGCAGCGGGTCCTTGTGGCCTGCGGACGGGCGTATGGGTGTTCAATTACGACAAATCGGTTTCATCCAAGTACCGGGGTCCCCCGTGACGCCCGGCTTACGTAATTCGCAAAATAAATAATACCCTCATTGAAGTGGGGATCGGCCCGGCCGCCGTTAATTGAGTTAGGACACACGGCCCACATTTGCTTGTGAAGAAGCTAAGCGAATTAAAACTTGATCTCATCATCCCAGCTCAGCACATGCTCGCGCCGTACGTGTCTGGATTTCCTTGACAAATACAATGTACTTTACCAAACTTTTGCACTTTTGGTGGGCCTCTATACATTAATACATGGGTTCTACACGTACGTGGTCGGCGGAACGTTGTTATTATTACCATTTGTTGTTTGTTTTATATCCAAAGCACTGCGTCTATAAATGTCAAACTTTTGTTCATGTATACTTGTATCAATAATACTGAACCCAACGTTCGGTTTATTCATTGAGATCTTCTCGATCTGCAAATTTAAACATGTTAGATGTATCACGCCATTTCCCATAGAGCAACGCGCATTTGAAAACATGCGATGCTTGCATATTTATTATTCACGTAGTCGCAGAAGTTCATCAGTTATTCATCTCCAACACGTTTGGTTCATAAAATACTTCGCCATAACAATTCGGTTCCTTCTAAATACTAAAATGGTACTAAAGCTGGATATGGACTGATTAAACTGATACGTGCTGTAAAACTACGTCAGAGATCTGATAATGTATCACGAACTCGTCATATCTCGTTTTGTAGAAACATGGCGTTTAAAACGTTTACTTCTCATTTTAAATAATGCATCTAAAAAAATATTGTGACTGGTAAGTAACGGGTGGTAAGCTTCTCTTCATAAAAAATAATACAAACAACTTGAAGAGAAATAAATTTCATGTAAAATATAATAACGTTATTATTATTGAAGTGCTATTCAAAAATAAGGGTAAATTTTACTCGATATGGTACGAATGCTACTCATAGGCTGTTTTCCGGAAAAATCTTCAAAAAATATATAAAACTATGTTCAGCATAAAACCTATTAAATAAGAACGATAATTTTGCTAACACATTCTTTTTTTCAGTAAAATTATAGGAGAAAAAAAAAATAAACACTCATAACTTCTTTGAAGTAGGTCTTCGAAGAAAAGGTTTAGTATTATGTTTTTAGAAATTCAATGTTCGATAAAGTTAATGTAATTTCGTAAAAGTTGGTACGTATGTTATATGTAATAGGGCATATATGATATATAGTTGGTCAAAAGATGAAAATCAAAGACAGTACTTGAGAATTTTTTTCGTTTGTTCAAGCTACAAAAAACTTGGAAATATTGGAATTCCTCCTACTGCCATCATAAGCTGCAAGAGGCAAATGAGCAAAATGTTATGGAAAGTAGCTTGGTAGATTCCAAAGCCAAAACCCAACGCTTAAGATCGCTCGATCATCTAACTTATCTTATACAAATTTTAAGATACCTATATGTATTTTCAAATGAAAGATGTACATTCATTGGTTACGAATTACCCGACAATATTTGAAAAACTCCAACTACCATAAATATAATTGGAAATGTTACTTGTGCAATGA
This sequence comes from Halesus radiatus, assembly GCA_022606495.2. Classification (NCBI taxonomy): domain Eukaryota; kingdom Metazoa; phylum Arthropoda; class Insecta; order Trichoptera; family Limnephilidae; genus Halesus; species Halesus radiatus. Next base: position 44,937 of record JAHDVE020004958.1, read on the forward strand.
TGGAGAACTTAGCTAGCAGACGAAAATTGAATCTACGATGCCTGGGTGCTATTTTCAGCGAAACCGGTGCAGAAATTTTCGAGAACATCGAGGACAAACAAACAAACAAAAAAACAAACAAACAAACAAACAAACAAACAAACAAACAAACAAACAAACAAACAAACAAACAAACAAACAGACAAACAAACAAACAAACAAACAAACAAACAAACAACAAACAAACAAACAAACAAACAAACAAACAAACAAACAAACAAACAAACAAACAAACAAACAAACAAACAAACAAACAAACAAACAAACAAACAAACAAACAAACAAACAAACAAACAAACAAACAAACAAACAAACAAACAAAAACAAACAAACAACAAACAAACAAACAAACAAACAAACAAACAAACAAACAAACAAACAAACAAACAAACAAACAAACAAACAAACAAACAAACAAACAAACAAACAAACAAACAAACAAACAAACAAACAAACAAACAAACAAACAAACAAACAGACAAACAAACAAACAAACAAACAAACAAACAAACAACAAACAAACAAACAAACAAACAAACAAACAAACAAACAAACAAACAAACAAACAAACAAACAAACAAACAAACAAACAAACAAACAAACAAACAAACAAACAAACAAACAAACAAACACAAACAAACAAACAAACAAACAAACAAACAAACAAACAAACAAACAAACAAACAAACAAACAAACAAACAAACAAACAAACAAACAAACAAACAAACAAACAAACAAACAAACAAACAAACAAACTTACATTAATTTTTTTTCTATATAGATGACTCTTTCGAAAATGACTTTTTCAAAAGTAAATTTCTGACCATGTTAAAATATTGCGTAATTTTAGTATTTGCAATTATTACCTTAATCTTAGTGTAGATTATAAATCTAATCTTAATGCATAATATTTCAGTGTCACGATATTAGTATTTTCAGTAGTTATCACCTGTTTCTGAAACTGATTACGAGACGGAAACAGTCTTAAAGGACTCCCGATTGCCCTAAGCTGCGGATTTTCACAAACTGAGTCGAATAAAGCCGTATTAATGGAGTGCTTCCCAATTTGCATACATAAACTGCGTAACAATTATCTCTCTCTAGGCCACTTTTGCTGTGTTTAATTAAAATTATGTCATTTCCCACGATTTACACTTAAAACGGCGATCACCTTTTCTGGAGGGAATGTGGTATTTAAAAAATACATAATATATTTAAATGGGGCCAATTTTTGTCCGAATTGGAACTTGGAAAGAAACACAGAAAGTCCAGAGATCCACTCCAACTGTGAAAGAAATTTGTGCAAACACTGTATTTATTTAATAATACGTGAAATATAGCAATACTTCGTACATGCGACTCTGTCAAACTATCGATTTTAATTGAAAAACACCACAATTTTAACTGAAAACCGCCGTGAGAAAAACTGTATTCAACAAAAAAATAAACGGCGATTTAATCTGTAGTCTCTCTTGTGAATTTTATGCATTGTTTTATCTTAATAAACTTTGTTTTTTATTTGATTATCAAACAGTAGTGCAGTGTTTATAGAGGTAAAGTGCATTGATTGGCTACCTTGATTATGAACTCACTTTTCAGTAATTGATAAACTAAAGTTCCTGAAAACTTAAGACAAGATTTTGTAACAATTATTGTAACAATTATTTTTATAAACAATAATTATTAGCCTGAAACACTCATCCAAATTGAAAAAAATTGTTTTTTTTCAATTTGGATGAGTGTTTCAGGCTATTAATTATTGTTAATAAAAATCACTTTTCAGTGTTCATATTAGTGTGTGAGTTCATTTTAACCAATCACCAATTGTGAATTAACTTGTTTACAATTGAACAATTTCAGTTTAAAAAAAAAAACAGTTTTTGTTTTATGCGAATTTGGGGGATAAAACATCGCTCAATGTAATGACAGTCCAACTAATTCTTCTCCTTGCACTTCCCACTCTGACTTATCTGATTCTGAAGCCGAGGAGAGTGAGAAGTAAATCCACCATAACTTCGGTAATCCATCAGTACTAAAGATACTCTCTAGGATACAAATAGCTCTGAAGACCTTACAGGATGCATTGGCTGAAAAGCCATCGAAGATATCTAAAGAACAGCTGCTCAAGATATATTGAAGTATGACAGGTGTTCTTGGATCAGTGGCCCTGCTCTTGCTTGAAAAAGAAGAACCGAAAAAAGATCTCAACTCAGCCTTAGCAAACATCAAAAGTTTTCAGGGTGAAAAAACGGTGGCGGAGAATTACACCAAAAAGTTTTTGGAGAAAATTCGGTCAATAGAGTCTGATCGTGGACCAGTGATACATTTAGTAGCTGATGCCACAGAGGCAAGCCTATCGTTTACCAATATTGTCAAAAATTGTCCTTAGAAGACGCTGCCACCTCCAAGCATCCGCACAGGACTTAACGTTGGGACCCTTAAGCCTACCATATGCATCTTCCCGAAGCTGGAATCGGCTATGGATAGCGACGAAACAAAGCAGCTCCTGAAGGACGTCTTACGACCACCTGAGCACGGGAAACATGTTACGGGTATAAGGAACATCCATAATAAAGACGTAGTGATCCAAACCGCTACTCGGGAAGATCAGGAAAAAATTCTCAAAACCTCATATCTAGCAAACTCGACTACCGATAAAACGGCATCCACGAATGATATTCTTTAATCTTCTTGGAGAATTAAGAAATTAGTATTTCCTCAGGAGTTCCTTACCGGGAGGGAGTCCAGGATAAAGCAGACATAGAATCCACAGTAAAAAAAACCGCAAGCTAAGTTTCCTAGCTGGCGCTTGGGCAGAATCGACTTGCCACCGGGTCTACGATGTTCATGCCCATCTACCTGACGTGCTGGTGAAGCAAGAGAAGGTCTCTGTGGATTGAAATATGTGTCGCGTTTGAGTTTTATTGGCCTTACAGTGTGTTCCAAGTACCAAATGAGCGAATATTCCTTCAAGTTTTGCAAAGACAGTCATGCCCGGACAGATTGCCCAAAAGCTGACGCCAAGCCATTCTGTGGTACCTGTAACAAGCCCGCTACACATTCGACTGGAAACAAGGATACGTGCCTGGCTTATAAGACTGCTCTATCCACGGACTTTACCATTATCCATTATGGAGTCTAAATGTATAGATGACGAAGCGGATGTTATGTACAGGAGGACTAAAAGAAAGAACTATTGAGAATATACTAATATTTGGTTAAATTATAGGGATCATATGACTATTCACTATGAAAACGCTCTTTCAAATAACTGTTTTATAAAATGTATTAACGACATTATAGGGGAAGCTATAACAAATGGTAATGTGACACGAACATGTCTGGATCAAATTTTAGTTAGATATAATATCAAACGCAAAGAAACTGACATACTATATAAATGTGTGTGTGAATTTATCATTGCTGAACATTTTGCAACAGTTGTGAATATTCCATTCCATAAAACGAATAAATGATATATAAATAAAGGGTGGAAAGTATCGATTATATATGAAAAATATATATAGATTTTTCAATTAGAAATTATAACTGGAATACTTTGATTCAGACAAATGATTGCAAAAAATTATATAGTCAAATAACAATCAAGTTTAATTAGGCATTTGAAAACAGTAAATTATTTGTACGCGTTTAATCCAATATAAGATCTTATATGATAAAAGAATATAAGAGAAGATTTTCTATAATATTTAAAAAAAATGGGATTATTTATTTAAACGGTGGTAAAACTCCCTAACAGATGCATTTAAAGAAAAACAGTATGAATATTTTCCTAATTTTGTTACTAAATTAATAATCAAACGTAATACAACCATTTTTAATTTTAATTTCAAGAATAATTTTTTTTATCAAAAAGACCAGGGACGAAATAATAACCTTAAACGAACAAAATAATGGCCTTAAACGCCGAAACAGCTGTCACAATAATAACAACTATAAATACTTGCAGAACTTAATAATAACATTATTAAATTTGATTTACATTAAATTTAAAAAAAAAATTAATCGGAGCTCTACGAATTAAACACAGAGAGGCATCTATAAACAGATCCCATTCCTTTGCCTTGCGCCTGTACAAGAATCGAATTAGTCTACCAGTATGCAATAGGTGTTACGGTGGATTGTAACATGAAATGTGACGTACAAATTTTCAATCTTTTTAAGCGTTTTCGAGCCATTGTAGGACTCTATAAAATACTCATGAAAACTATGAAACTAATTTATCTGTCTCTAGCAGAATGAACCGTAAGATATGCTATAACTTTTTGGGGACCAACAAAACACATACGGCTGTAACGGTAGAGCATCTAACCGGACATTAGAAGGGTGCGGGTTCGAGTCCTGCCGGCGACATTTATCTTTGCTCGGAAGGTTTTTTCAATTTGGATGAGTGTTTTAGATTAATAATTATTGTTTATAAAAATAATAATTGTACCCTTTGCGCTATGCACAAAAATCTTGTCTTAAGTTTTTAAGAACTTTAGTTTATCAATTAATAATGTTTTAAAATCGAAAAATACTTATTAAATATTTTATAAATTTACATAGGCTTACCATTTATCAAAATCTAATCAGAAATATTACTTTTTACTATTGTATGTTTTACAAAATGTTTAAATTATGAATATGATTTTTAAAGTGGAGAAAAATATTTTTAATCCTTTCTCGTTACGTTTTTGCAAATAAACTGAACCAAAGATTTATGATCCTCTTTAAAAAAAAAACACATTAAAGTTACGTAGTGTATATGAAAAAATTAAACTACTCATTGTTCTTTTTTTAATTTATCTTATCGACATGTTAAAGAAAAACCTTCACAGCATTTTTTAAGGATATTCAAATTTTTAAATGTTTTTGTAAAACATGCGTAGAACGGTCAGAAATGTTTAATATTTCTAATTTTATTTTGATAAATGCTATGCCCAAACAAATTTAAAAAAAAAACGAAATAAATACCTTTCTCTTAAGAACACCATGTTTATCGTATTGCACAATAATATTTTCATTTTTTTGAATTTATAAATAATAACTCTCTGACGTCCCTCTCCTTGTTAAAGTATTGGCTTTTGGAAAGTGACCTTATATAGTGATATTATTTTGCTATTTCTAATATTGTATTTTAAATAAATATGATGGATTCCTTGATTGACTTGCTGATATTGTGATATTATAATAAAATTATTTAATTGATATTATGTAATCGGACCCTTTTATCATTGTAACAAAGCTGTTATGGTGTTATCAAAAAAGAAATATTAACAAAAATAATCCGTGTACGTACCTCGATACAGACAAAATTATATAAACAAACATAAAATTTTATGTAAAGCAGTTCGAAACAGATGTTTTTACAAGTACTTTCCAGGAGGCAATATTTTACCATAATTGTGGAAAATGTGCATTTACTAGTCGTTTTACCTTCTGAAAATGTGTAGCCAAAATGCGTAGGTACACTATTGGCAAGGAGTATTATACTTTCCCGTGTTAGTCATTTAGGTTAAAATTGGTACCATTAATTTAAAGGGCATTAAATTTATCTTTGGAATTTAACTTTTAGTGAGCAAATTATCCATGGGATACGCAAAATTTGTATCCGTTGATCGCCGGCATATTCGATCGGCAATGTCAACAAATCATTTAACCGAATTTGAGCAGCTATTTTAGGTAAACTGCTAATGATAGACATATATACAATATTTATTAAAAAATAAATACATTATTTGGTAAGACGGTACAATTTATGAAAATACGGTTAAACGAAGGTGATTTATTGATACCCAAGAGGATTCTATATTGCACCCTCAATAAATGTTATAAAAATGTAAACTCTTGCCAATAATTTAACACTATTATAAATGGTCTTGGAAAACGCAAAAACTCGAAATTCGGGTGTGGGGTAATGGCATAGATTGTAATTTCTGACAAAATTGAGTTAGTTTATTAGAAAGACAGATAAATATTTTATTTACAATAATATTCCGCAACATTTTGACATTAGAAAGTTTCACAAATAATGTTGTATATTAAAAATATATTAATACATTAAATATATAAAATTAATATATTAATATATTAAAAGCACTTCGTGTATGCAGATGATAATGCTTTGGTAATTTCTAGTAGTGATTTGTAAACGTGTGTGGACCTTTTACAAAAAGACTACATTGAACTTTTAAAATGTTCTCATAACTCTGGATTAATTATAAATGCAAAAAAAAAATGATGCACATAAGATCCCAAAATGCAAAGGTACGAGTATATATTACACCTAAAATAAAAACACATTCTTCAGATTGTTTACACGATGTCATGCCTGCATCACGTAGATGTGAAAATGTTCAATTTGTGGAAGCATATGTTTATTTAGGTGTCATTATTAATTGTTTTTTTTTTTAAAGTGGGATTTACAAATAAATAAGGTTAGTGTACGACTAAGATCAATTGTTAGTAGACTATTTAAATAAAAAATTCTTTGTTCTAATCTGTACACTTCGAATAATTTATTTATCATTAGTGGAAGCTGTTATAATGTATGGAATTACAGCCTGGGGACTCTCCTGTAAAACAAACGTCAATCATGTTCAATCAGTATAAAATTCATTGGTTAAATTGTTAGCTCATAAAAGTTTATATGAACAAAGGCATAATATTCCATACTTTTATCAGAGTCTCAAAATTCTTTCAGTTAGATCAATTCTGTGGTACAAAATTATATTTCAGCACATTAATAACCCTATATTTAATACAAATAGACTTGAGCACAGTTACGTCTCAATTATAATAAAGGATCAATGGTCCCTAAGCATAAAAACAAATGTGGACAAAGGAATTTAGATCACATGATTAATATATTTTTGTAGAAATATTTTAAAGTAATATTCTTGATAAATTTTTATGTTTCTACCTTGTTACATATGTTTTTTATGTTTTTATTTTATATATTGTTTTTTTATGTTTTTATTTTACATATTTTGTAACCTTGTCTGTAAATTTTATGTTTTAAATAACAAGCTCCCGTTAGACAAACTACAAAAAAGTAGTTAATCAGGAATTTTCGAATTGTATGTTTTCTCTTGTAAAATTAAATATAATTTATTTTTTTTAAATTAATTAATCGTTATAGTTATTCCCTACTTGCTACGCCCGTAATCCATTTCGTTTCATGGTAATATAAAATAAGGTATTTTTGTACATATTTGTAGTACACCTTACACTATTTGATCTAAAAAAATAAAACAATATTAGTAATTTAAAGATACCTAAGCTAAAAAAAAAATAAAAATTAAATATGTAATAAAAATAATTACAGTCGTCACAGAATGATATCGGTGAAAACGAAGGAGACGAAGAGTATGAGAGTATGCTCAAAAATATTTCGATATAATATTGTTGATATGAGAGCAGCTCACTTAGATTGGTATGCAAAAAGTTTCTGCCTTGGAGCTTTTGGCGACAAACTTCGGGGCTTTTTCTGCGGCTCTTTGACTTTTAGTTCTCATTAGCATAAGCTGCCCTCGTAATGCTCCACAAATAGACGTCAAATTATGCTTTAAAAGGCAAGAACAAATAATTATTAGCAAAATTACCAAACATATTCGACCGGTCCGTCGCTGAGTTGGCATCGCGTCTGGGTCCCACCGAGGGGTCATGAGATCAATTCCTCGGCAAGCTAAGTCCTCTATCACGACACAGGCTTACTTTGATTGTTATTTATTTTCAGGTGTTTCATAACCCGGGAATGTTTGTCAATATAAAAATAAAATAAACATAAAAAAAAATTACTACCATACACATATATTCTTAAAATGAAATGAAGAAAATCTTTGTTTTAAAACACTTTATTATATTTATACATTGTCGACCGGTTTCGGTTGAACTCATCCTTCTTCAAGACCATAATCATATAAATTGATTTAAAATACAGATATATATTATGATAAAGAATGTGAAAGGGGGAGAGGGAAAGACCGTATATATATATATTTTTTTTATATGAATACCGCACAAGAGTCCCAACTGCACCCAACCGTCTGGAGCCAGTGAGACTATGGCATTCCAATTGGGAAATGTTGTGAGGCTGAAGATATCGGGGAGGGTAAGGAGAAGGGGAAGAGGGAGGTGGGGAAATACCTGGCTATTTATATGTGGTCACCAAACACGGCTAAAAGCCATTTCAAGCAACGTTTCAATTCTGAATGGTGGTCTTCCACCAGGGCGACACTGAGAGTATCTTCCACTCTGGAACGTAATTTTTTATAACAAAAAAAACCTAGCGGAACTCGAAATGGAAATGAATGCCGATGTTTCCCATCTCACAACCTGGTTGAGAATAAATAAACTGACCCATAACGTAAAAAAAACGCATTATTTACTATTCGGCAACAAGAAAAATTCCAGCCTCGATATCAAAATTGGTGACAACTGCCTCGAAAAGAAAACGACAACAAAATATTTGGGCCTTATAGTAGATTCTCAACTCTCGTGGGATCTCCCCATAAATCATGTAAAGGAGAAAATTACCCCCATAACTGGTGTGCTATATAGACTTCAGGATTACTACCCATTCCGTTACTAACTGCAGTATATTACGCCATGGTACATTCACACATTTCCTATCTCTGCTGTATCTGGGGCTTTGCCTCGAAGAAATTGATTGCTGATCTGCAGGTGGTTCAAAACCGAGCCCTCAGAAATGTTTTTGGACTTCCATGGGACACTCATGTCAGGGACATCTACTCAGTTTCCGGTATCCTTCCAATCACGATCCTTCCTAAGTATGAAATCACCAGCACCATCCTACAAATTACTCAACAATCAACTCACACTAACGTCAAGCCACTTTACAATCAAGACATCCACAACCACAATACTCGAAATAACAATAAAATCCGCATTCCTCAAACACACACTACAAAATATGGAATAAAATCTTTAAACTACATTGCCTACACACTTTATAATTCGCTTCCAGATATGTACAAAACCATCCAGAAAAATAAAAAATCCCAAAATGATGGTATAAAGGAATACCTTTTAAGGATATTTAAAAATGAAAATCAGTAAATCCATATTTGTATATTTTGTTGTTCCCTTATATGTTTTCTCTTGTGTGTTGTTCTATTTAACTTGGCCTTATAAAATTATTTCTGTCTGTATGTGAAACTTCTATTTTTGATATTTTGCTGTCAATGTAAAATTGTATGTACTATCTCCTACTTATGTATTGTAAATTCCTCCCGTCCTAAAATGAGTTTTGCAACTCATCGGGATTGCTTTAGCAAGAAATAAATATATATAAAAAAAAAAAAAAACGTGTGCAAATATACTATATATTATTTTTTTAATTAATTAATTGTGAAACAACACAAATTAATTAAATAAAATTTACCTGCCCGCGCCGGGATTTGAACCCGCGACCTTCGGTTTGGTAGTCGAGAGCCTTACCCCTCGACCATGGAGGCCGTCTTATATATGAGTAGAACAGGATAGGGAATCAGAAAGAGGGTGGTAGTCGGGTAGGTAGAATGGTAGGTATATGGGTAGGAAAGAGGGAGGGGAAGGGTAGAGGTTACATGGAGAAACAAGTTTCATTTTAAGCAAGTTTATGTACAGATACTACATGTCATATTATTCGACATTAAAAATATCGTATTGATGTACACTAATTTTCTATTCACAAGCAACAATTACAGGATTTTTAAATAGTAATTAATAAAGATAATTTTATACTAAAGCATTAAAAACGCTCGATTGGTGAACTCTAGCGTTCTGAAATTTTGCGGCATTTTTCCTCAAATTATTCAAGTTAACGTATTTCAACCAGACATTTATTAAGCACATAATTACGATCATGAGCTATGGGACTCAACAACCAAATATGTTAAAAAAATAAAATACACTTAACCCTTTAGGTGCCATATGTATTTTTTTTTAAATGCTGGAAAAGTGTCGATAATCCATGAACATAATTTTTTATTTCATTACTTCTATTTTTAGACATATTTTTTAAAAAATGTGACGTAATTTTAGAACCGTGGGTAACGCGTGACGAATTTTATGGCTCGAGCTATGTATCGTTCTGTGGCACTCAAGTACAATAATGTATCGGAACGTAACATTCGGTAGCACGAAAGGGTTAAAAAAAATTATAAAAATAAAGTAAACCTTCAAAATGGTTTTTTCAGTTCTTTCCATTGGTCCACGGGAAACAAGATTCCCCAAAAGGTGTGTTAAACACTATAATGAAGCAGGAATTGTAATAATAGGAATTATTTCGACAAATTTCTTCAAGATTGACTCTCATAATACGTTACGTAAGCAATTCAAAAATTCATCTCGTATGAAAAGCTCTTATTTTTTTAATATTACACGTATATGTATTTTTTGCTGAAAATGTCGTTTATTTTCGTATTCTCTGTCAACCTTTGTTTATTTTTGTAATTTTCCACGATGTTCCATTTATCTTCATTTTATTTTAGCCCATCGATGATATTGCCGTTACTTGTTGGGGGATACTTATTTGGATATAAAATTTAATGCAATTTATTTGTCTAAAAACTTATCGCACATTATTTTAAGATGTGTTTCAATAAAAAAATATTTAAATATAGCTATGTTAAATTTGTATATGCAGTCATGAATAATGCATAAAGAGTTTATTATTCCGACGAACGATTTAAAAGAAATTATCGCTTTCAAGAATCGTGCGAATAAATTGCATTTTTTTAAATATATGTTTGAAACTGTGACATACAGATTACAAACAAGATATTGAAGAATTTGCGATATTCTGAACACGCAAACATATTCCAATTTTTTTTTTTTAATGACTATCAATCCAATGAACCCTGATCATTCAACTGCTAGTCGAGTATCCTACCCATCAGACAATCCACTACCTCGCGCCTTGTTTTATGAATATTTCAAAACTCCATAAGTGATTTTGATAATTACACCGTCACCTGAAAAGAGTTTCGGTGAAATTCATGATCTCATAGCTTACAAAAAATGATCTCATTGCTTCAGCAAAACACCGGTAAGTTTTCTATTAATTATTATTGCGTTTAATTCATGGCATTTTTTTTTTGGAAGTAAATCAAATTTAATAATGTTATTATTTAATCCTTGCGGGAATTAAGAGGAACGGCTGTGCGGCCTGTTTCATACAAAATTTAATTTTGGATTTGTGACCAAAATACTCACCTTGAGGTGTGCTAATGATCTTTTTTTCATCAAAAAGTATAGTAAATATCTAGGACGTATTCGAAGTATTTTTTTTTAAATTATGAAATATAGGACATTAAAGGAATTGATTTTTCGCCATTTTAGAGGCACTTTAACAATTATTTGGTAACTAACGGTGATGTAAAAAAAAAATTTTGTAACCGTTTATTTTGAAAATATAAAAAAGAAATTTAAAAAAAAAGCATTATGGTGCACTTTAAATTAAATGAAAACGACCAATTTACGTTGGAATACGAATTTGCCCTACATGATTTAAAATATGGACCCGAAAAAAGTTTTTTTTATGTCATCGTATTTATATAGCAAATATGATCATTTTAAAAAATAATTTTCTAAGTTTTCTCTAAAATGACGATTTTTTTTTCTTGGCCCATACTTCATAATTTAATATAAAAATAAATAAAATACTTCTCATGCGTACTAGATATTTACTTAACCTTGAATTTTTAAAAAATACATCATTCACTTTGGATGGGTATTTTGGCCTCAAATCCTATATTTATTTATGGATGAAACAGTCAGCGCAGCCGTTCCTCTTAATAATAACATTTGATGTAAAAATAAATATAAATATATATTTTCTGTTTAATAATACGCCTGCGTGTTTTTGTAAATTTAAAATCAACTCGTATTTACGTTAGAACAGTGTTTTGTTTGACCATTTAGTAATAGTGTTCATTATAAAGTGCATGTAGACTTATTAGTACGAGGATAACTCATTTTTTTATGTGTAAGAATAACTCAATTGTCTCCAAATTAATATGGTTTCAGATCAAGATAGCACAGACAATGCTATATTTAATCTATTAAAAATATGTTAAACTAACTTTTCTCTTAGACTTGAAAAGGGCATTCGATACCATTAGTCATAATATTCTTACTAGAAATGTTAATCAGGTGGGAATTAAAAATATTTGTCTATCTCTTAAAAAATATTGTTACTTGATCGCCAACAAGGTATACAAATTGATTCTATTTATAGTGAACCAAAAACTGTGAGACATGGGGTTCCACAAGAAACAGTTATGGGCTAGTTATTGCTCCTAACTTATTAATGTGTAATATTAACATTCTTGAAAAAATATTATCATATGCAGATGATGCTGCAATGGTAAATTATCAAATAAAATCTCTAAATTTTCCAATAAATGCATCATTATTATCAAAGAATGGCTCATTCAAAACATTATGAGAAAAAAACTATCATCTACAATGCGTTAGTGACAGTGAAAATGTTTGAGATTTGTTCACCAGGGAATTTATTTTCGATTAAACTATACTGAAAATAAATATCAACTGATATTTTATATCTTTAATCCGATTTTCTAAAATAATAATTTCTCCTAAATTTTGATCAGGTTTGGGATGATTGTTGAAGGGTTCAGCAGCAGTTGGAACCAGAGGTTGGAACATAATCAAAAGCCCAAAATTTTGTTCCATAAAGTACTAACTACTTGTGACGAATTTATTAAAGGTAATTCTTTATTTGTGGTCAAAATACCCAACCAAAATTAATTATCTTTTTTTTTAAATGTCTAGCTAGACTCTAGCAAATATCTATTACGTCTTGCAGCTATTATGTTTATTTGTGTTTTAAATTATAAAAAATAGGCTATTAAATAATTTGATTTTTCATAGTTTTATAGAACACTTTTGCAATAATTAACAAAAATAAATCTTTCGTATACGAAAACACATAAAACAAAAACAATAGTAAACTTTTGAAAGCTTTTTGGTGGACTCAAATTTCAATTACAAGCTATTGATTTACTTTGGAACATCAATTTGTTCTACGAGTGTATAAATTAAAATGAAGACCCAAAAAATGCATTTTTACGATTATTTCTTTTATATTTCATTATTTATATTTCATCATATTGACATAGTAAGTTGGGGGAAATACGAGTATATTAATAAATACCGTTCTGTTATTATACATATATATAAATGGTCAATTTTTCAGAGTGCCGTTTAATAACTAAAATCACTTCAAGGGCGTTGTGCGTCTTGTTAAAGTTTGAAGCCCCTTTTTAAATAGATGCGTTCTTAGGATTTTCTTAAAGGTTTCGAAATTGCTTTCTGACCTCAAACCAAATAGAAGGTCATTCAAAAAATGTGGGCCCACAACATTGAAAACGTTGTCTCCAAACTTAGTAGCATTCGTACGAGAGTGTTCAACCAGTCTGTTCGACGCATCAGGCTTGGCCGATCTGAATGTAAGTTGCCTCTGAATAAGATTGTCCCTCACGCAGAGATCATTCAAGTATGATCAATGCATTATATACCATAAGACAAATTTTAAACTGTACTCTTTGATATTCATATTATATAAGAAAAAAATGCAATGTAAGCCAGAAGTGGTATTTTTATTTGGTAATTTTGATGGTTTAGCAGTCGTTATCAATAATCAAAGTATTACATTGTTGTATAACTTAACAGCAATGAGAACGTACTAAATGTCTTTTTTATGTATTTTTTTATATGAAGACCGCACAAGAGTCCCAACTACTCCCAACCGTCTGGAGCAAGTGAGACTATGGCATTCCCAATTGGGGGAATGTTGTGAGGTTGGTGGTATTGGGGAGGGTAAGGAGAAGGGGAAGAGAAAGGTTGGGAAATACCTGGCTATTCAGATCTGTAAACCAAACGCGGCTAAAAGCCATTTCAGGCAACGTTTCAATTCTGAATGGTGGTCTTTCACCAGGGCGATACTGAGAGTATCTTCCACTCTGGAACGTGCGCAAATATACTATATATTATTTTTAAATGAATTAATTGTGAAATAACACAAATTAATACAATAGAATTTATTTCCGGACGCCGGGATTTGAACCCGCGACCTTCGGATTCGTAGTCGAGAGCCTTACCCCTCGACCTCGAAATAACCCTTGAAAAACAACTGTTAAGAGAGAGGTTAAACACGTGAAACCTTTTCGAACTGAGGATGAAATTAATATTTCGCGGTAATAATGTTCCATCTCTCTGTTATTTTAGGTGAAGCAAATAAGCTGCAATATATTAGATATTTTTGTTGTACAACACGTCAACAAATAAACTACCAACCATTTGTAATAACAAACTGTACGGAAAGTTAGTTATGGTATAAAGTTAATTAATTTAAAAGTCTGAACTCTCATATCTTAGAACTTTTGTTAGATCATTTAAAACCTTTTCACTCTCACCTAACGAGCACAGAAAATATATTTTTACGCGAAATGAACTTTTTCCCAAAAACCGAAATCGCTTTAGCAACAGAACTAACAACGTATTGAGGTACCTCCCTGCAAAACTCGATTGGCGCAGAGACATTCGCTTTTCATTGCCCCACATTAATGTATATACAAGCTAAGTAACACATCATGTTTAAACACGTATAATTCTTTTATAAAAAACGGGGAAAAAATCAAAGATGTCAATCTTTTATTACTAAAACCGTTCAAATTTATTTTTTTAATTAATTAATCGTATGTGAATAAACAATATAAGTTATCTGGAATATTTATTACCTTAAATATGTATTTTTTTAAGAAAAATAAACGGTATATATATATTTTTTAATAATTAATGTTTTTGAAGCATAATATTCTAATTTTATTCATAACTTTAGACGACTTCATAATTATTTATTATCCTTCTTATCGCAATATTTAGATACGCCGTACCACTGAACATTGCAATTTAGAGACTGATGTAAAAACGCACTAGATTTGTGATTTTTTTTTATTGTGTTGTCACATGTAAAACTTATCATTTTACAATCCAATCATTAAACTCACTAGTAATAAGCCCGAGTCGAGGTATTGATGTATACTAATTATAGTATGCACCTATATACATACTATGAATTAGTAAAAATTTACTATTGAACTTACTTATTCCAGGTAGTTTTTTCTATTAAAAAAAATATTAAAAATTACCCTTTTCTCAATACTGTTTTTAAAAGCTTATTTTTGTTATATATTTCAAACATTTTTAAATGCATGTTATAAATAAATAAAATGTCTGTTTTCTTCCCTATATAATGCGCCATTTTCCTTAAATTCCTTATAATCAAAATGACCACCGACTACTGCATTTTGTATTGCGGTCGAAATTTTAAGGCGAAATTGAATTATTTTGTAATAATAATATTTAAATAAAGTGTACAGCGCCGTTTATCTAAAAAAAAAACTCAATGGCGCTGTTTATGCACATAAATCTAAGAGGTGCATTTTCCCATGCTCTTGAAAGTGAAAAGGGGTGGTTATGGCGATGTGGGATGCTCCACTGTAAAAGGATTTAGGTCGCGGCCAAAGTGGACGCGGGATGCGACCATTAAATGTTTTATTTATTCCTCTTATTCCCTTTCGCAGTAAAAAAAAGCAGCAAACGTATAAAAATATGCGTGCATCTATCAATATCAGGTGGATTTATAGTGGATAAATATGTAGGTATGTTTCTACCCATGTAAAAAAAATAACAACCTTTCAATAAAAATAAGTATTTTAATTGAAAGTTTTAAATATTTCGTTGTTTGGTTTAAAACATAGTTTATTTATAAAATAACTAGCTGATGTCTACCGGCTTAGCTCGGGTATAATAATTGATTTGACAGCGAAAGTAACTATCTCCAAATAAAGAAACATTCATTTGGATATTTTATTTCATTCCAAACGTTTATTTTTTCAAAACATATCTTATTCAGAAAGTTCTTAAGTAGGTACCTACTCGTGTTTTCCATTTTGAAAATATTCTACACAAACAAACATACTTCTTCTTTTGAATATGCGATCTGTGGCTAACCAGAGTGTTATATCTATGAGCTAACCTAAGTAAAACATGGCGGGTTCAATGTTTTTAATACTAATTTTTAAACGTTAAAGCAACAGTTTTACATATTGATTTCATGAAAACTACTTTCTAAACCTTCTCGGCACTAATAAAAACAAACTGTGCTATTTTAGCGAAACGGGTCCAGTAATTTTCGAGAAAATCGAAGACAAACAAACAAACTTACATTGATTTTTATATACATAGATTCTGCTATGCGATTATTATTACACGTGGTAGCTGTAACACATTCCGAAGGCAAAACCAAATTATTTTCAAATAATTATCAGTATCAAAAGATTATGTTTATTTAGGTAGCAATATTATATTTATTAAATCAATTGTTAACTGATGGGAAAGTTAGGAGAGCACCACGATGGGCACCTGGTGTGAAGGAGGGGATGCTGAGAGGAGGGCCGTGGGCAAATGAGAGGCGGAGATAAGGATATCGGTGCTGCTTACCCGGTGATAGGGTTTTGGGCGGGTTCCGGCGTCTTCTGTACAATAGCTCAGGTTTCGGTACAGTATGAGGTTTCCTCTCTCTCAGGGTCATATGGGTTGACCGCGGTCTTATAATTGAAGGAAAGGCATTCTATTCTACTTTAAATGAAGAGATGGCGTACTTTCAGTTCAGAGTTTATTGTGACGAGAACATAGACATACAGGTTATGTACAGTTGTACGCCAAGTAGTTGACACCTATTCCGTTCTAGAGTTAGACTACTTCTCTCTCTCTCTGATGTAATTCTAGACCGGGCTATTTAATTATGACAAACACACAAGTACAACACATAAAAGAGGGAAGGTTTGGACAGATTACTTGAGGATGTTGGTACCGCGACGCCATGTTCGGGGTTGCCTGCGTGGGCAGTTTACAAGGGGCACAGGCGTCGGACATCTCCACACTGAGTTTAATGGTTAATAACAGGTCACCATCTTAGGTGTTTTAAGGTAAAATGGAAACGATCTGCTAGGGGCTTCAAGCCCTCATGCAATTGATGTTTCCAATGTCGGACTCGAATGATGTAATAAATTAACCGAGCCGCGGGCTCCATGGAGCACGCAGGTGATAACTCGAAGGTCGGACTGGAAGTGGCGGGGTGCTCGGAAGTCGCTTCGCGCTACCCTGTTCTATATAGTCAGTAATGATCTGTGTTAGCCCTCATTAGTTAATTAACCATGCTAGAAGGTGGAAAGTCACCGGATTGGTTGCCGAGCTGGCGGGTCGTTGTGATTGGCTGCCGGGCTCTTTCCTGTTACAAGAAGCTAGAAACACTAGGATCTTCCAATTGTTACGTAACACAATCGTAATTACTTAATTGTTTAAAATATATTTGGTTAGCATTGTTATATTTTAAATATATTAATCCACTCAAGGGATAAACTGATGGAAGCGTATTGCGGGTGTGTCTGGTGTTCCCAATAAGTAGTTCATTTTCCTTACATCGGGTGGATAAGTACGCGGTACATTGTATTACAAATCAGTTTTCATTCAAATCGATGTAGATCACACTTTTGAAGATTATCAGATATTTAACCATTAACATTAACAAATCTCACATGAAATATAAAACATAAAAGACATAGAACATTAAAAAATAAGGAAAAAGACTCGAACCCAGAACACGTCGGTCTATCCGGAACCAGTGATCTACTAACTAAATTGCCAGTTTTTTTGCTTTCCTTCATTTTTAATCGATATCCTATTTTAATATAAGAATTATTTATTTATTCTTAACTTAAATAAAATCAAAAATATTAGTAACTCATCTCACTATGACAGTCCTGTGAAATTATTTATAAAAACAAAACCATAACTCCAAAGTAATTTAAACTATATAATCTACAGTAAGTTGGGCAGTACATTCATAGATGTCAACTATAACAATTTCATTGTAACCCAAAAATATCACAAGTATTAGCCACAATGATAGGGTGATTGTATTTTTTGTTAATCAGGCATGGTAATAAGTGAATAAGTAAATAATAATCAGTAAATAATAATAATAAAATATTAATAAGCATCGATATCTTTATGTAAAACCTATAAATATCATCTTTATTTATTTCCAATAATTTTATTTTTTGTGTATTTTCTGTTTCTCATTTAATTTGAGATTTGTTCATATCATCTTCAATGATTAATTATTGTAATGAGATTTATAAGCTTTAATAGCAATTCCAATAAAAATTAAACATTAACAACAAAGAGTCAAAGTAAATAACTTTGAATCTATTATTATTAAAGTAACGTCTGGAGTACCTCAAGGTGCCCATCTGGCTCCTCTTCTTTTTAACATATTTGTTAACGATATTGCCGGTGCATTTTCTTACCCTCGCTTTTGGATTTTTGCAGATGACAATAAGATCCTTAAAATAATAAAATCATACTATGTCTGTATTCTTCTCCAACTTGATATTGACTCATTTAATGATTGGTGTAAAATTAACTGCCTAGAACTAAATATGGATAAATGCAAAATTATGTCATTTTATAGAGCAAATAAATCGATCCTGTTCGATTACAAATTAAGTAGTGTCTCCCTATCTACCGTCAAATCAATTAAGGACCTTTGTGTCACCTTAGACTGTAAACTTTCTTTTCGTGACCACATCAATAATGTCACGAATAAATCACTAAAACTTCTTGGCTTCATCAATAGAATTTCCTGTGATTTTAAGAATATAAATACCCTAAAATTTCTCTACTGCTGACTAGTTCGTCCTCATCTTGAATATGCCAGTTTCATTTGGTCTCCTTTCTACGCTGTTCACTGTTCATATTCATCATATTGAATCTGTACAACATCGCTTCTTACGTGGAATTGCATGGAGATTACGTCGAGAAAGAGGCGATTATTCCTATGTTTAAATTGAACAAACCATAAGCATTTCTACATTAGAAAAGCGTAGAAAAGACTTTGATCTTATTTGTATTTTTTAAATAATTAATTGTATTATTGACTCAACTGCTTTATTGGAACTCATTCAGTTCAACATTCCTTGCCGTAAACTCAGAAACAATGAATTACTTTTACTTAATAAACACTCTACTAATTATGGGTACCATTCTCCACTGTCCAGAATGTTGAGACTTGTTAACTCAAGCCAGGGCCTTGAAATTTTTGGTACCAGTGTTAATGATTTTTGTAGGGCTTTACGAAATTAGAACTCTAAATCATGGACTCTTCTAAAACTATGTTCAGGCTTTGACTTGAGTGTTCTCTCAATTGTATATTTTTGTTCTCTTTTGTCATTGCTTCATTCTCGTCTTATGTATGTGCTGTTATTTTTCTGTAGCTCTTGTTTATTTAATTTCATGTTATGTATTTTATGTAATTGGACAATTGGTCCGTAAATAAATAAATAAATAAATAAATTAACAGATCTGTTTAATATATTTAATCCGAAAAAGCTTAGCTTAAAGTATATGTAAATACATGCTACATAATATTGTTACTATTGTTTACGGTTTACGTTTTGCAAAACTGCTATAATTAGATGGGAAAAATGTATTATATTCACTGGAAAATAATTTGTTTTAAATACCTTTATTGTATAATACGAGGGAAAACAATTATGTTTTATTCGAAAACATACATGTACTAGATGCTTCTTTATCCGTCACCATCCTGGGGTAGCAGAAAAGGATTACCCGCCTAGGCACGGAAATCATCCCTAAGCTCTATATTGAGTAACGCGTCAGCGGGGATTCGCATGAGACTCTAGGAAAGCGACAACGACTCGATAAAGGCTGCAGTCAACTCTTAAAAGTCATCAACGCTTTTTGGCACTATCACGGAAAGTCTCGTGAAATATTTGCATAGGTACATGTTATTTTATTTGTGATGGAAGATTATGTACATTATAATAATATTAATAATTTGATAATTTGTATAGAGCCTTTTTTGTCAAAAATCACCTCATGGGTAATGTACTTTTTTTTCTGCCACTAACTATGGATAAAATATTTTTAAAAACTTATAACTTATGGGTTATAACTTCTTTTTTTTACAGTAACTCCACACAGTTAGGGATGCTGTGTGGAGGGTCTTTTAGAGGATAGGAAGGAGTGAACTTGGATCTTGAAAAGACCCTTGTTGTAGGATGGAGGAAATACAGAGGCCGGTAGATCATTCCACAGCCGAGCTGTTTAACACAGGAACGAGTCGTAAAAGCGACCCGTTCTCATGTGTCAAATGTCGACTGGATGCAAATGTTGGGCACGCGTTTTGCGTGTTTTCCGACTATGCACCGGTGCCGAAGGGATCAATGACGCTAGTTCCTCAGAGCATTTTCCATTAAAATATCGGTGGAACAAGGACAGCCCCACCTGACGTTTGTGCTCCAAAGATTGCAATCCGTTGGTTAAGATCGGCGAATCTATCAAACGGACCGTCCATTTCTGCACAGAGTCAAGGGTTTTTTTTTCAGATATTTTGGGACTCCCGACCAGAGGTGGCTGCCAAATTCTACAGTGGGGCGCACTTGCGATTTGTACGGGGTCAGCAGTTGTATACTATTAAAGTATCTGCGGGCTCTGTACAATACGCCCAGCTTCTGAGAGGCTAGCTTTATTCTGGCTTCAACAGATTGCATCCACAAACTCATTGGTCAATAATATACAACTATATTTATATATATAAAATAAACCTTAAACGAGTATGATGCTGCGTAAAAATGTACGTATAATTTATATTGTTTTCAGGCAGATAACATACAGGAACAAAGTTACCTGTCAGAGCACTGTATATTAACAGTGTTTATTAGACAATTGTATACACAGTTTTGGACGGACATAATCATTAATTTGCTATTTTTTCACATTATTAATATTATTTATTTTTAAAATAATTTCATTTTAAGGAAAGAAAATAGAAATTTTATAATGGACAGCGCAGTGCAAGAATTTGAATGGATTTTTTTTATGGAATTTTTGAGAATTTGTCCTAAAGTGATTTTTTTTATTTATTAAAAAACATTTGTAGAAAGCAAACTCTAAAAAGACTATTGCCATTCCGACGATGCCCATGATAGGTTGAAACCAGTCCGGTCCAAAATATTCAATAAAGAATTCGACTATGAATTAACATTTTCAAAATTAAAATGAAATTGTCTTCTTTATTTATGTTATGGAAAAATGCTGGATTACATAAATAAATAAAAATATACAAAAATAGACCTTTGGCTTACGAGTGATGGTGGAGTATGATAAAAAATAAAAATCTTTTAAGACTAGTTTCGCTTAACAGAAACGGCCGATCAATAAATCATAGAGTTTATGACATCAGTACTTTTTTACATAATAAGTTTTTTTTTAATATTATTGTCAACTTATTCGATCAGTCATCTTGACGGGCCATATTGAAAAAAAGTTATTTGACAATCTGTTACTTGGCGCAAGCTCTAAAAAAATTTGTTCTAGTTCCATTATGAATTAACCTTGAAACACGAGATTTCGAATTTGTACACAATAGGCGGTTTTTGGAGTATCACTTATATGCATTGTTCGTTCATGTTTTATGTAAAACTTGTAGTTAGGTACTACCAGATTCACCCGAGTGTTCAATACCTTCCGACAATTTTTTTTTCTTAAGTTATTAACAATTCTAGAAATGAAAAATATGTCAGAGACAACACAAATTATGCCATCTTTTTTTAAAAATAATATACGTACTTCAAAGCACAAATAAAAAAAGCAATTGAGTAGGGTTATGCCGATACTCGGAAAAACAGAATATTATTATTTCTTCAATAATGTGTAATTATTTTGTGGCGTCATTATGAATAAAACTCATCTGAAATTCTTTGTTTACACCACCGTTTAATGTATAAATATTAACATGTTTCGAAAGCGAACCTTTCCTCATCAGGATACACAGAATTCTATACATTTTGAGTATACTGCGTATGCTGGTGAGGAAAGCTTAATTTTTTTAAGCATGTTGATATTTATATATTAAACGGCTGTGTAAACAAAGAATTTCATATTAATTTTACGAATATTGTCTTTTAATACATATTTTTTTTATAATACATTAAATTATTACTATGTTGCATTAACCAGTTTTTTAACGAGTTTTCACTTTATTAAAAAAATAATAATTTTGTAAATAATGAAATAGAAAGAGAAAAAATAAAAATAAACAATATTTTGAAAGTGAAATTGGAAAATAAGTGATCCAGTTTCTAAGAAAAACAAAATAATATAAATAAACTTAAATTTTATGTGCTTATAAAGAAAACGTTAAATCCAATTTATTTAACTTGTTTTTTATTTATCTTAAAATCTTTTATTTAACTTATCTTCAACATCCATGTATTAATACAAATAAACTAATATACTGAACTAACTGATACCAGGTATACCCACGCACTGGCCTTGCCTATGTGGGATTTTTTGTTTTATATACATTACACATAGATTGTTCAGATGTATTTATAATGTAATGTTAAAAAAAAAAATTGTACATTGTCTGTGTGATTGTATGTATCAAAAAACGCATTAATAGATAAATAGATAAAAAATGACATAAAATATATATTATATATAAAATATAAAACATAACAGGGGTAAGAGAGTTGTAACTAAATTTGAATGTTATTTTTTTCTGATATGAATTTACTAAATTGTCTTAAGGATAAATAGAAAATATCAGCCTCTAAAAAGACGTTCTTATATTTTGTGCATGTTCTTCTGAAAAATGAAAGTTTTTGAGTGTAGGATGCGGATAGTTGATTTGAGAGTGTGTTTCATATCGGAGAGAGAAATGAATGTTCTCTAGAAGGTAGTATTTGTCAACAACGTTGTTAATAGTTTTAGAGAGGAATTTTTGTAGGATATATCTCTTCTATCTTCTGGTGATGATAAATTATGGAATGCTAATGAGTCTTTTTGGGGTGTTCGATGGGATTTGAAATCTTAGAGTTTGAGAGCCTTTTTTATGAGACGATATATGAAAATAAATAAAACAAGGGGTGTATGCCAAGACAGTTTTTCTATGTGTCCATGCCATTTATCTACCTTACTTTATTGAAAATCCACGGGATAGTTTTATGTAAGTCTTAAAAAACGGTGGAGATATTTTATTTAGTTGCTAAATACAATATTCTTATTAATACATTTTCAGGCACCCACAGAAAATTGTCCATAACATAATACATTACAATTACTGCCCAATCTCACTTCTCATGGAATTTAACTTAAGTTATTTTTTTAAAAATATTAACTATAGGTATCAGTAATCGATTACAAGGCGGAAACCATCAAAGATAATAAAAAAAATGTTCTCATTGGGGGATTAACTCTCAACTGGCCATTTACCAAAATGGACTTGATAGATGATTGTTGAGTTTGGATTATTGCTACAAATTTTTTTTTTAAACTTGTATTTTTTATCCGTAAGACTCTTTACTTATTTTGACACATGATTTCTATCACGGATGCAGAAAAAAAAATTGTTATAAGAGGGGTTATGAAAATATGAAATTGAATATCTATTGTATTTTTTAACATAATCAAACAATTATTTTTAAAGAATAACTATGTAGATTATAGAATTACCATGGATGAAATATGTTTTTTCCTATTGATATTTTGAGGTTATGTCGGTTATATAGCGCCATAAAGTTCGAGGTGTCTTTTTGTACTCTCTGGGCACTTATGAAACTTTTTATTTGAAAATACTTATAAATTAGTTTTTAGAATTTATATGGCTACAAGCGATTTTTCGTATTTTATTTAATTCATAATTTTTTATAACTAAAATAGATATTAATTTAGTTTCTTTTAGAATAACTGAAACAATTGGAGGAAATCAGCTTCCGAAGAACAACGATATTATCCAAAATAAAATTCTGAAGAAGATCGACGGTGGATATATCATATCCTGAATTAGCAAAGAAGAACTTGTATCAGTTGGTAAATGGTTGGGTAATTCAGCCTTGGCTTTGGCGAGTACATCCAGTAGGACTAGTGAACGCCTTACAAAGAAAAAAAATAACAATATGATTGATGAAGTTGAAAGGTGAATGGGCATTTCTGTTTTAATATTTACTAAACGGTGTAATAATATAGAACTTCATTAAAATGTAACTTAATTGATATAAGTGGATAAAGACAAATAAATAAATCAAATTCAATAGCTTATACGATATGAAAATTACGCATTTAGTGCCCAGTGAATCCATTTGAACCTACCCTATATCTAATGATTGAAATGGGGTATATTTTTTTAATATTATTTTCATATTAATTTTTTTTTTTTATAATGAAAAATAAATGTAATGGGCTGTTAAGGGGGCGGAAATGCATGGTCCATATGTACTCGTATACTCTGGAATAATAAGAGTTAATATAAACTGAAATATTTTTAATAAAATTCAAATTTTGTTCCCATAAAAAAACAATCTACTTTAGGACGGAAAAATATTGTAACCTAGGATAGAAATAAGTCTAAAAAATCATTAGTACCATTAATCTATGAATCCTGACGAACACAATTACAAAATCATTAAAAAGATTTTGAAATTACGTAGAGCGACAGCAGATCTGACATCATCTGACAAAAATTACGCATTCGAATGGTTCGCTGGCCGCGCTGCGGCGGCCGGAGCCTGGCTAGTTAATGCACACCTGCATGATTTATGCCGTCTGCCCGTGAGCGAGATCGCGTGAAGCGCGGCGCCGCACGGCTCACCGAGATGCTCGATGCGGTGAAAAGTTTACATTTGACGAGTGCGAGTCAGTTTTTTTAATGTTGGAATCGAATGATTCATTCAGGAACATTCAGTGGCTTAGGTCAATGCTCTTCAATGCGGTGGTTGGCGGACTAGTACCACCCCTCAGAAATTTCGCGATTAAAAAAATGTTTCCACTCTGGGAAGAAATTATGATTTCTCTCGAGTCAACCAAAAATGTTCAAAATAATAAATGAACATTCAAGAGAATTAGCTGAACACTTATAGAGGTGTTTTCCGATGTCACCCTCGTGTCCAGATATAAAATAAAATAATTGTGTCACTTTTGGATATCACTCGAAAAAGAATATCCTTCTCTGAGATGCTTTCAAAGGTTTTTTTCGGCTTCCTATTTATGAGAAAAGTTTTTTTTATTTTTTTATCCATGTCAGTAATAAAAATCAAGGAAAGAAATCAAAGAGACTTTAATGGAGCACTTTGTGTCTCTGTAACTCTGCAGTTACGTAAATCAAAATCAACACTATCAATCTATAGACTTAAGGTCTATTCACATCTACCAGCACCACGCTGTGCAGGCACAACAACATTAGTTGCTTACATTTTCTATGAACACATTCATATTTCAGCGTACATAACCGTAACGTATTCCAGCATGCACGGGCCAGCACCGGCCGAGATTATCAGCTAGCTGGTGCTTGTCACGTTTGCGTATAAATACATCACCATTAGCACCGCCATCTTGGCCAGGTAGTTGGCGTCAATAGACGTAGATATTGCTATAACCAAGAAGATGAACAACGAAAAGTTGATTGACTTTTTCAAGGAATATAGGTTATAAAAAGATAATAAATATGGGAATAGGATTATAAAATCCTCAAAAATATTGTGGCGGACGCGACGACATGGCATCCGCCACACACGCGAATTTGTAATTCTACTCCCATGTTTGTTATTATTCTACAACCTAGATAGATACCTAATTCCCTGACCAATTCAATCCATTTATTGTTATTAATCATTTCGGTTTTAGCAATTGTTTAGTTTCTATCGTTTCTATTCGGTCTAGTGACGCCAACTGACAAAGATAGCGTTGCTAACAGTATGTGTTATGTGGTAAGTATGTACCCGTGGATGCGCGGATACACAGATACGAGTACCACATTCTAATATTGTCACGTCTGTATTGTATTTTTCTGCACAGCGCGTTGCTGATAGATATGAATAGACCGTTAAACGTCAGCCGGTCAACAAAATATTTATCTTTTTTTTCCTATGCGCAGGTGAAAGGTTAAATAACGCTGGGTAAAATCGTATAAAGTTGTCTTTTGTATTTGGAATACTATTGTTGTAGACGAACTGTTAGTAATAGGTATGGGTATATATATACTCATACATAACACCAGTATGATAGTAATAATGTTCCTTACGACAACTGGAAAACATTTTGCTTCCTAAATTATACGTGCCTTAGGATTCGTTACAATAAACAATATTTTATGTTATTCAGCACCCAAACCCAACTACCCGTAACAAAATAGTCTGTAATCAATATTTTTAGGGCAGCGCACAGTGGATCATCTAGAACATGCTAACTAGAAAAAATAATTTTCGTTTTTTTTTTACATTAAAAGTATAAAATACACAAAAAAATAATTTGTATGTTTTTAAACGTATTTATTTAATTCATATAAAGTGTAACACTTTTACATGACTTAACAGATAATTGTATGTAAAAAATATTATGTAAACTTAAAAAAACGTTAATTTTTAAGGTTAAAAAATACTACTCACTCATTAGTAAAATTCATAAAAAATCTTTTTCTGTCCTGAAAATCAATAGAAATCGATTAGGCTAGCTTAAATTTATACAAATATCCGAGAAATGACGTTATGTATACACATTTGGTAAATAAAACTTAATCACATTTTTGTTTATATCTGCTGTATATTTCTCAGGTAACCATCGCTTAAACACATTTGTTTTAACAGTTTCTGTACCACCACACAGCCTCCATACCATTATATCTACTAATTCTGAAAGTTTAACTTCAGCACTTATTTCCGTAACTATCGTATTTTCGTCTTCAATTTACTATGCTCGTTTAGATTTTTGGAGACAATAATACAAGAGAAAAATATAATGTCCCGCTTACACAACCCACTTTCTCATAACCTCATAATGTGATGTTCATTTTCAATCCACGCAATATACAAACGCCTCGGGCTGCTTCTGTCCTGATTTTTTTTTTAATATTTGTATTTGTATTAAGGGAAACTTTCGTTGCAACAATTATTACGACAGAACTACGCGACTTCAATAAATATTCCACGTGCCTCGTTATGGTTTTAAAATATTATATTATATTATAAAACATTCAACATCAATTCATTGTCGTCCGATTTCAACACTATGCGGTACCTTCGGTGTAGATGCTTGATTTTCAGCTCGAGCAAAGAGAATAGTAACGGCTATAACGTCATCATTTAGCCAATTTACGTTTTTTCTTTCACAAACTAATTCAATCTTCTTCCGCTACCTTTCCATAGCTAGCTGATGTTAAAAGTTTTTTTTTTTTTAATATCAACTCTGAAATTTCCGCTAACATCTGTGATGTCAATTTTTTTAAGCACAGCTCTGTTAAGCAACTCTTCCATATTTCGAAAATCTCCAACCGCAGAACTAAAGGTGAAAAATTGACTTTTTTCAATCAAGCTAAAATCCGTACTATGATGTTTTATTATTTAAAATTTTCTTTGATTGAACTATTACCAAGAATAAAAATTAAATAAAAAAAATATGAAGTTTACTTTTGACATTCCTTGAAAGTTAAGAAAGTTGTTTAAACACAAGATTAAAATTATGATTCATAAAAAAAAAAAAAATTCCTGATACATAAATACTTTTTTTTATATTCAGAATAAGGAACATACCCTTTTTCACAAAATTTAACACTGTGCTTTAATTCAATACAACGACCTGTCACTAGAAGGAACTAAATGCTACTGATGAAATAATGATCATTCTTCTAATAACATTTTCTGACTTCAATAATTGGTACCATTTTGTGGACCCACACTGAGAGTTAGTCATAAACCATTTACGATATTCTGTTATCCCTTTTTTAAATTGGAAACGCCATTTTTAATTTTGTCTAGCTAGGTTTTTGAATCAATTCACTGTGCAGCGTTTCGGGTCTGACGGATGGTCTCTCACTAAAGCGATCCCGAGAGTGTCTTCCACTCCGAAATATTCATAATTTTTTTATGAGTAACGTAATTTTTAAAACTTCATCGGTAGTTGAAACGTGGCAAAGCTTATACACCTGTTCCACTTCGGTTGTCATCGGAAATAATATAGAATTACTAAAAAAATAGTTTCTTTACTTTGGTAAAATTACTAACAGTTGATTTCTGAACCTATAACGAATAAAGTATTACGTACTTACTCACTGAAAAGAATTCAGCCTTGGATCATTTAGTTCTGAAGAAAAGAGCCATCATATTTTTTGTTATGTCAAGGCAAAGATACAAAATCGTTATTCGGGTATTCAATATATTTATCATCGTATCTTTGACGCCCATTCCTTGCACGTTTTCTATCAGATAAATAATATTACACTACTTGTTTCTATGGGGCGGGTATAATAAAACCATTTCTCTGTTTATTTTAAAGCGTGTGACATGAATTCAAGTTGTCACTCAAAAATATGTAGCAGGCGCTTGGGAATTGCCTCTATAGTATTTTAGCGTTTATAACTAACATTGAGAACTTTAAATGAAAGTATATACATGTTCGTACATTTCATAGTTTTTATATCAAACTGGAACGGCAGATTTAACATTTAACTTAGGCTAAATTTAGGCTAATATGTTAACTATCTGAAAATGGCTATACCTTAAACTGCGTTTCATAATTAACGAGTGGAGAAAGATGTGATTGTATTATGTCGGTACCTACTTAATAATTATAACAGATCAAAGTCAGGTGATTGATTTAGAACCGTAAACACTTTTTAGCATATTTGACTGCATAACAGATGATCGAAAGAAGTTCACAAGAGAAAACAATTGCTTTTATTATTATCATCTCCGAGTAGATACTGAAAAATGGTAACAAGGAAGGAAACATCGTGTAACATACGTTTTTTTTTTCCTGCGCAAGAATAATTCCGGTTGAAAAGCGTTGTCTGTTCGTTATGTCTATAAATGAGTTAGTTTAGTCATTTTCTGCAGTCTGGTAAAATATATATATTTTTAAATATTCTTACTCTACCAGACTTTCAATTATCCCGCTGAAATAATGTAGTCATAAGCTTGGATCACATAATAATAATTAGAATAAATTTCTATAGCGCAGTTTTGTGAAGGTTCACCTCAAATGCGCTTTACATTAAATAATCTAACCTAATATAATTGTAAAATAACAGGTATACTACATAGTACATGCGTTATTATATTATATATATGCAAATTAAAACTATGCCATAAAATTTTCATGAGCAGCAGACTCACTTACATGCACAATTTAGAATAAACTAGGGGTATAAATAATCAAATGTAAAGTACAAATATCAAAAGAATAAGAAAATATACACTAAATAACCTAACCTAATACAATTAGAAAATAAAGATATGAGTGATAAATTCCCTCTGTGTGCTCTTCAGTCGTTAGACACAACATAATATAACAGAAATGATTTCTTACTCTTTCTAACATTTACAGATTGAAATAAAACTTTAATCCGTTAGTTAGCCGATAACCAAGTTCAGAACCCTCACACCACCGGTGCTACTATTCAACGCATCGAGACTTCCTTACTTCTGAATCAGACTTCACCTCGCTCATTTGTATTCCGGAATTGGACCTTCTAAAGAGTATTTCATGGTAACGTCACGATTTGAGGTTTCGATTGCGTCTGTTAGCAAAAAAATCTGGTGCTAATTCGCGTTTTGCATGAACTTTGCGGAAAGCGGGCGCACGAACACTTTTCACAACTAACGACCGTGATGAAAACATTATCTGGCAATTGTAAATCAATAACTTTATTAGGGGCAATAGGAATCAGACAATCTCACTTAACTTCAAGGTTTTTGTAGTTCGAGTTTGATTTTGGAAATTTATACCTTAAATTTGTCATTTATATTATAATGCGTAAATGTATAATGTATTTATTTCATTGATTATTATCATAATAGTATTTTGATGATTTATATAGCACTGCATTTGCAGAAAATCTCCTCAAAGGCAGTGTGTATTTTTTTCCAAGGTTCTATATAATCCTAACTATGGACGATCTATTAATACAACTTATGGCTAACATATTACCAGTCCGTAATTACATGATATAATTGTTATTATTGTAATTGAATACATTTTAATTAAATTAAAAATACTACACTTCTCTTTTAAATAATGCTTGTGTAGAGAATCTGAGTGTACATGTTGCATATATATATATATATATATATAAATATATATATGCAACATAGTGAAAATTTGAAGTTAAAACTTGTTTAATTATGTGTGACAATTTTTTTTTTTTTAAATATTTGAAAACTGAATTGTTTTTAACGTCACCAAAAATTGGTAATTTAAATTCCTCAAATCGTAATTTTATCGTGTAATCTCTGGATTTTTTTACATATAATTTTAACAATCAGTTTTTGTACAGTGTTTACTTGGTTTGGGCCAGGTTGTGAATTGCATATTGAATTAATGCGTAATCAATAAAATACAATTGTTTTATTAACAAAAATGCTCTAATTCTTTTAAATATGCATATTAAATTTCTAATATTTTTAACAACTTGACCGATTTAGTCCTTCTATTTAAGATTTGTATCGATAATGATTCAGAGATAATTCATTTTATTAGTTGTTTTTAATTTGGAGTTCGAGAAACAATAATTTTGATTGTGAGCTATATTTTGAGTGGAATGTTCATTCATGAGTATTTAGATGAAAATATGTACAACGCATTTCACCATTGTTTTTAATTTTATGTAAATGCAGATAATATTATACAGGACCATACTTACCTGGCAAATCACTTGAGATAAACACTGTTTATTAACGAAATACACATATGCGGTTGTCACACGGAGTACATAACATTATAAAACAAATGTTATCTTGACGAATAACTTATTACATCTTTTACAATCGACATAATATAACCTTCAACTTATCTCAAGCCCCTACCATTTCCATTCAACGCAGCTGACTAATTTCTTGTATTTTTTCGGCATTCACTTTATAACAATTTCTAGACATTTTGTTTGGAAGTTTTAATTTACCATGTTCTTTTGCTATTTTTGATTTATTAAATTCGCTACCGGTTTCGACACAACCATGCCATTAACTATCGTTCTTAAAAACTTTTTCAGAAGAAATTAGTGAATTTAATAAATCTAAAATAGCAAAAGTACATGCAGCTGACTAAACCTACCCCTTGCTATAGTTAGTTTTAAATACGTATTATTTAATAAATTGACCACATTTGATCCCAACTGTCATCTCAGTATTTTTTATCATCAAGTATTTTTTTATGAATTATTTTTTTATCAAGTATTTTTTTATCATCAAGTATTTTTTTATCATTAAGTATTTTTTTATCATCAAGTATTTTTTTATCATCAAGTATTTTTTTAATCTTTCCTTTGGGATTTCCTGTCTTATTTTCATTATAATATCTTGAAAAATTACTATTAGGTCGCGCCACCCTCCTACTCGGGGTGCAGCCCGAACAACGTTTTCAGACGGCAAAGTGATCAGCAGTTGAAAAAAAAAAAATCTTTTTTTATTGCCGATATCAACGCCGAAAATAGTACTTTATAATTTGTTTCCACTGATTATTGTTTTCTTTGCCTTTCCCAAAGCCACAATATTGAATACATTGTTACCTTACCCTTTAAGTTTTAGTAGATTAATGTTTTCTAAAAGGTGTTTCTTACTATTCGTATTGTGAATACGAAAAATAGCTACCGTTTAACACATTTTTAACACACGCAAATAAAAATTATATGAATGTATTAACATTTTCCTTTTAATTTTTTTGTTTTATGGTACATCCACATTGATTATTTTGAACGGCACTATGTTCTTTTTCTAATTTAGTTTAACAGTACTTCATTTGAAATCTGAGTTAAGTCAAAAAAAAAAAATATATTTTTAAAACAGATCAACATATGAACAATATAATCGTTAACAAATAATTCAATTTGTATATGCGTATAAATACATTTTAACATATTAAGCCAATCTACCAAAAAACAACATCGTTAAACCGCTAATTAATTTACTCATTACCGAAACCACCTATGAATCTCTAGGGGATCATCTACAGCAATAGGATCTGGTTGTACCTGCTTATTGTCAAGTTGAGGTTTCCGGAAAATAACGACCCCTTAGGTAGCTAAGTATAACGTAATAACACTAAGTATTTGTCTGAAGATACCGAAGCTAATTATAAAGGCAGTGGCGGATGGTGACTTCTTGCATTCTGGAGGCTTAGATTTGAAAACTAAAAACAAATTTATTTATTTGTCAAAATGATATTTCTTTCTGGTAAAAATACCAAATATTGAAATCTCGAGCCTTTATAATAGATACTTTTTTAGACTTTTTTTTTTTGTTAACCTTTTTTCTTCAAAAAGGATACCTTAAATTCATATTTTATATATTATGTGGGTAGGAACTTCAAAATAAACTATTTTTTCACCTATTACGGAAAATTTAGTAATTAAAACATGACCACATTTCGTAGATTTAACATTACAGTCGATTTCGCTTAATTGGGGGGATAGCTGGTTATTTGGGCGAAATCCCAAGGAAAGGAAAACAAATAAAGGAACTAATAGTAATTAAGGAACATTCCGTTTAATTTGGACAAATTCCGATCTGTCCAAAGTCGATGCAAAATGTGTCCTAGTAAACGAATTGGTAAGAAGGAACGAAATTTGATTCGTTACAGGAGATGCGCGAACGTTGCGAACCTGTCCCCTTGCCGTGTATTGGGCAGTAATTCGATGAAGTTCGTCCACGCCGTTCACCATTCGCCGACGTTCGTCAAAGTAAAAAGTACACTAAAAAATTGGCAATTTAGCATTTGATACATTGCCACGCCTGTAAGACGTGTGTCGCAACTTGAGTTATATTTATTTTAACATTTTTTTTTTAAATTAGGCCATATGTCAACTGAAATTAATTTAAGGAGAAAATAAAAATAAAGTAGTTTTGTATAAATTAATGTATTATGTTCATTATTTTCATGTTTATTTTTTTTTTTGATTACTGATAGTTATTATAATTGGTTATAATTTTTTTTCAATAGTATGTTTTTTAATCATATTCGTATAATATATATATGCTTAACAATTACAAGTTATTTTTCTGTTATCCATTTTCTTTTAATCCTAAGTTTCATAAAGTTTATAAATTAATTTTACCTTAAACTTTGTTCATTGGAGCCAGCCGCTTATTAGGGACAAAATTTTTGGGCCCCGAAATCGACTGTATATAAATTAGAAGAATTAACACTTATTTAAGAAACTGAATCAATTATTTCTTATAGGTTTGGATTCATAAAATTTGTGCGTTTACTGTTTTTTTCCTCTCTTCGTGATTTGCGATAGAAGTAGAACTTTTTTAACCCCCTTTTTTTGTCTTACTGATGAAACTAAAATAATGACATAACGGCTTATTTTTTTAAAAAGAAAGAAAACTTTCCGAGTTACGAATAATCTGACAATATGTGAAAATCTCCTACTACTATTATATTAATCGGAAAATGTTGCTTATGTAGCGATTAAGGACTAGCCAGCCGAGGAATTCAACTCACGATGCCTGAGTAAGACCCAGGCGCGATGCCAACTTAGCCACTGACCGGTCTGAAAAGCTTCCATTGTTATATATTAATTTCTTTTACATGGTATTTTTAATAATACATTTTTAAATAACTATTAAAAATCGTCAACTGTAGTAAAAACGTATGTTTTAAATTATTATTAAAAAAATATCTCAGTGTTCTGCTAAGCCACACCGTGAACATTGCAAAAGTCATGAATTTCAGATCGGCGAATGACGCGTGCGCTATCCCCAGTAAAATCTCTTCCAGGAACAATATTCCGCTATGCATACAATATAATAGGAGCTATTTGTACATTTGGCACGCCAGACTGGGAAATTCTAATTCAGTGAAAATCCGCTGCGCGCTTCGCCCATATGCAGTGTTAAATTCCCGTGGCA
The DNA here is from genome assembly GCA_022606495.2 of Halesus radiatus. Classification (NCBI taxonomy): domain Eukaryota; kingdom Metazoa; phylum Arthropoda; class Insecta; order Trichoptera; family Limnephilidae; genus Halesus; species Halesus radiatus. The sequence continues at coordinate 78,996 of JAHDVE020004958.1, forward strand.
CAAAATAGAATAGCCGGCAAAAAAATCTGTCCAGCGACGAGTATAAAGTAGAGCGAGATGTAGTATGAGAGAGAACCAATGGTTTGTCTTGTTATTTTCCTGCACCTATTTTCGGCGATATTTATTATTGACGAATAGTTTAAAAATGTGTACAACACTAGTATTGATAACTTATAGATTAGATATACTTATTAAAACATGTAAAATGACCTACAACTAAATTGAAATTTTTTCAAAAACCTTCATAATTACAATTTTCAAACAATTGGTATTCACTTTGTGGGGTAATAATTAATAAAAGAATTAAAAAACAAACTTACTATTTACCACTTTATAAATATACATTGATATATCTACATGTTTCGAAAGCAATGATTTCATCATCAGGTTAGTATTAGATTAAGTATTCAAATATTCCTTGTGATAAAACCATCGCTTTAGAAACATGTAGATATGAATGTATATTTATAAAGTGGTGAATACTAAGTATATTTTAAAATTCAATTACATTTATAAATGTTTCCAGTTGTTTATTTTTGACTGGACCAGTTCACCTTACAACGGACATCTTAAAAGTAGTCTGGTGGAAGGTATTTATATAGGTATTTATTAAAAAATGTCGTTTTAAAATGCAACTTCACCATGAACTGACAGTTTTAAAATTAGATAGAATTACAACTACGCAAAAGAATACTGGTTCATTGATCCCGCATTCACGAAAAACTTTTGCATTTTTTTCCGGGAACTAAATATCATTTTTATTTATTCAGGTGACGTACGGTTTTCAACCCGACAATAGCAGACTAAAACAGTTTAGACTCTTCTGTCCATAATACCTGTAAGACCTCCTTTAATATTCTTCAATTCTTCAAAGTTAGTTTATACGTGGTTACCCAGAAGATGAAAATCGGCCATACGATTCCCAAAGCTAGAGTCGCCAAGACCAAAATTGGACAATATTTTGGAATTTGTAAATTAACGCCTACGATCATATGTTATCCTTGATACTTCAAATTCATGTAAATTAATATCTGAAAATATTTTTCATTGAAATGTTTAGTACGATGTAAGTTCCGACCCCGTTTTTCTGCGAAAAAAAGCACTGGCGAAAAGTGAATATTTGACAGGTTTTGTCAAAGTGAGAACGATAAGGTAACAATGGCGAGCCTTAACCGAATGTTCTGACAGTGGCGTGAAATGGGTTAAATTTTAATTTCCTTAGAAAAAATAAAATATTTGTGATGCCTGTCACCAGGGAGCAAGCAAGTATGCTTTCTACGTACTTTTCCATCTGATAAATAATGTTTAGACCAAGCGGCATTCTTCGTTATAATGGAGAAAATAAACAGTATTTTTAAGGGTACGTAAACAATTCCAGCGGTGGCTCAGCTCGTCAGCGAGTTTGACTGGGAGTGTGGAGTGGAGTGAGGAGTGTGAGTGTGCTCTGTATCTACGCCGTGCGCTGTACGCGGAATGCGCCCACGATTCTAACGCGAACACGGCAAATATCTTAAATTATTTTTAGACATTCCATTACACAAGGTTCCATTGGTTTGCTAAGAAAAATGATTTTACATTCTTTTAATTTTCAAGGAAACTGTTTTGATATTACGTCTTTACGTATAACTCTCAATGAATTTTTTTTTCTTTGGACAAATAATGTTTTAGAACAGCGTTTAAAGAAATCTACGACAATATTTCATGGAGGAAAAACTAATAAAAGTTTCGGGTACTTAAAAACATATTAATTTATATATATGTAATAATACGTATTTATGAATCTCTACAATTTGTTTTTCTATTTTCCATGGAGTGCTACGTGACCCCGTTCATTGGGATGTTTTTTTATGTGATACTTATCTAACTACTTCAGTAACATTAGATGATTGTCTGCAAACACCTGTACATTGGATCATTATAATTAGTAAATAAATATTTTAATTTGATAATTGATATTTTAATAAGTTTGTTTGTTATAAGACATATATATGTTGTACTGCTTGTGGACTCGCAAGTCAAATACCTGGGACATATCTTTACAGAATACATGATCGATATGGAAGATATGAAACGACAAAGAAAAGCCATTCTCTCTCAAAGAGGTTCTACCACTGTAGCGACGATGTCAGGAAACACATACCGCACTGCCCTATACACAGTGGGGCAGTGCAGTACCACGCAATCCTCAGCAGCGCAATGGGACAAGCTGAGGGTGTGCTACAACAACGCATACAGGCAACTATTGCAACTTCCAAGCTTCTGCAGTGCCTCTACGATGTTCACTCAAGGAAGGGTCGGCTCATTCCCCGGCTTACTTTGCCACCGACTAGCCAGCTTCTGTGGCAAGACACGAAAGTCAACCAACGCCATTGGCTTGGCTGCATCCGAGTGGCTCAGCTCTCCATTCAATGAGCTATGGATACAGATGATGCAACTACCACCCTGAAAGACGATCCCCTAAATTAAACTAATTAATTTTTTTCTGTTTTATTTTATTAGCTATTAAGTTTTTCATTTTATATCTTTTATTTTGATGTATTTATATTTATGTAATTATTTTTATGTTTTTTCTCATTTTATTCCCATATATTTTATATTATAATTTAATATTTTTTATTGTATTCTTTTTTCTATTTATATTTATATATATTTCATGTAATTTAGCAGAATGGGTTTGCACTATCCACCCAGTCCTGCTGGATTTGATCTTAAATAATAATAAAATTTGCTCATTAACCATTCCAGCTACATCAGGTAACTAACTGTCTGCGGGTTCTTGTGTCTTTGTGGCATGAAGATGTTGCTTAAGAAGTTAAAAGTATAAAACAAAAATGATTATCTCTATCTAAAAAAATATATAAACGCTATTCGTTACGAAATTTCAATGAATGGTGTAAGTCACTGATTTGGTACTCCATCGAACCGTTGAATATAAATAAATAAATTTATATTTCTATGTAACATTGACTTTGAATACCTGTGAATGAAATGAACAAAATGAAATGCTTTACTTTAAGAAAAATCTTAATTATAGCGTAACAGAATTTTGTAGATATTTAATCAATCGGAACTAAACACGTGGACTAAACTATGGACACCACTAAGGTTTTTGTTAATTAATATTTCTATGTAACATTCACTTTGAATACCTGTGAATGAAATGAACAAAATGAAATGCTTTACTTCAAGAAAAATCTTAATTATAGCGTAACAGAATTTTGTAGATATTTAATCAATCGGAACTAAACACGTGGACTAAACTATGGACACCACTAAGGTTTTTGTTAATTAATATTTCTATGTAACATTCACTTTGAATACCTGTGAATGAAATGAACAAAATGAAATGCTTTACTTTAAGAAAAATCTTAATTATTGCGTAACAGAATTTTGTAGATATTTAATCAATCGGAACTAAACACGTGGACTAAACTATGGACACCACTAAGGTTTTTGTTAATTAATATTTCTATGTAACATTCACTTTGAATACCTTTGAACGAAATGAACAAAATGAAATGCTTTACTTTAAGAAAAATCTTAATTATTGCGTAGCAGAATTTTGTAGATATTTAATCAATCGGAACTAAACTATGGACACCACTAAGGTTTTTGTTAATTAATATTTCTATGTAACATTCACTTTGAATACCTGTGAATGAAATGAACAAAATGAAATGCTTTACTTTAAGAAAAATCTTAATTATTGCGTAACAGAATTTTGTAGATATTTAATCAATCGGAACTAAACACGTGGACTAAACAATGGACACCACTAAGGTTTTTGACTATTAAATAAGAAATTTAAATTGGATATTAAAAAAATAATCTATGAATGGATAATATATTTCATCCGTTCGTTAGTTCCACCTTTATAGTCCTACAATAATAAGTATGTCAAGCTGTGGTGAGTAGTCTATCTCTTGACTTCTAACAATTTGTAAGTCAATTTCCATGAGTATGAGTATGGGCACCCCTGGGATAGGGATGTTTATTATGTATTTATAATTTTTTTTCCATTATAATAATTATTTAAATTTGGTGATTGGTAATATGGCAGAAGTCAAAGAAATTTTATCATTGTAATCAATTCAAAATAATGAACGCATTTATTAGGTTACAACCAAAATTTAACCACACCAAATAACTTTGAAAAAGTTTGCTAGTCAGTCTGGAAAAATTGGGAAGGAATTTTTCGAGAAATGTTCTTATAATATGCAGCGAATATGCGTTTATAAATAAACAATGGTAAGAATATTGTGATGGATTTTATAGTTTTTTTTCTGATTTTACTGAAATGGCTTCGTTCGGTTTTAATGCTATTCTCCTGATACATTTTTTACTTGAACAGTCAAAAAACTTAAATTAATTTTATTATGCCCGCTCATAATAGCCAAAGATTCGCAGATCATGATAAAAACAATGTGCTGCAACCATAAAATAACCTACAAATTTAACTGACAGATCTGTCTAATATTCATGACGTCAGAGTTCATAGTTCGGGAAGTTTTTTCTTTATGGCAGAGATGACTTCACTTCCGTCGTTCAGAGGTCTACCTATACGTATTCTTTATATATATATATATATGTATATATAAATAAAATAAGAAGTAATGCACTCAAAGTGTTTAAGTATCTACACTACAGAATAAAATTTCAATTATATTATGCTCGTGTTCGTCTCTCTAGAAATCCCGTCCAAGTTTATCACTTTAGTTTCTATAAATATTTATATCACGAAACTTTCGCCGTATTATTTTCATCGGGAACTGTTGAAAATCCTAACTTCCATTAAAGGATTTCTGTTTCTACGACAATCCTCTGCGGAGCGAAACTTTCATTTCAAAGGTGAATAGTTAGATAATGCACGGGGAAACACAGCATTTTTAAATTCAACAAGTACCTTAAAACTTACAAAGCCCGGGGAAAAATAAACTAATGTTTTTTAGAGAAGGCAGCCGAGAAAATGTTTTGTTCAGGCGATTTGTACTTCGAAAATAATTTAGATTCCTAGGTATTTAAGTTCGCAAAAATGTTATTTATTCCTTTTCTTCTGATTCTTTAGTCGTATTCCGAGTGATTGTAGTTGACGATTTTTGTACTAGTGAGAGAGGCGACTACAAATAAAAGTAGCGATACTTGTTAAGTTTTGATTAATTTGATTAATCCTCTATTTATATACTTATCTAAATAATATTATTTTTGTGCATTACGCACAATCCAAGAGTAGAAGATACTCTCAGTATCGCCCTGGTGAAAGACCACCGTTCAGAATTGAAACGTTGCTCAAATGGTTTTTAGCCATGTTTGGTGACCAGATCTGAATATTTACAGGTATTTCCCCACCTTCCTCTTTCCTTTCTCCTTCTCCTCCCCAATACCTTCAGCCTCACAACATTCCCCAATTTGGAATGCCATAGTCTCACTGGCTCCAGACGGTTGGGAGCAGTTGGGACTCTTGAGCGTATTCGTATAAAATAATAATAATAATAGGCAAAATGGAACGATTTTAAGCAGCTTTCCGTAGCTTGATCCAACACACCAAATGCGCTTACAACTTCTTGAAAGGGGTTACTTTAATAGTAAGCGGCAATCTCGACGATTGCAAAGAATTTTTTTTACGCGCTCAAAAAAAAATATTATCGTCAGACAGGTTAAAGTTATTTTACGGAAATATGAAACTATGTTTTGCTTTGTACCATGCCCCATTTAAACACTTCAAAAATCTCCATGTTCGCTTCATCACAACTTTATGACAACAAATTTTGTACCCCTTTCTAAATTAATGCTAAAAATACAATCCATTAATATGCAATTCTTATCAATTGCACATGTTTAACTATTTTAATTTGATTTTTTTATGTATAGATTACCATATAGGGTGTATATAATATAATACATAAATTAATAAATATCAAACGATATTTGATAGATTTTTCAGGGGGAATATTTCTTTTTGCGCTACTCCCAATTTACGGGAGTCTAAGGACTATGACTGGAGCTGATGAATTATATTTGAACGCGGAAGAATCAATTTCGCATGGTTCTAGGAGAAACCAATAGATGTGTTAATTTTTTAAATTTGAAAAGTTTTGTTAAAAAAAACTGTTCCGAATATTTAAGAACGAGTTTTAAAAAAATGTTACTTAACTTTCAACGTTTGAGGTCAAATTCCAAAATGGTGTCGTTTATGTCATCGTGAAATAAATACTATCTCTGGGAATTTTGTTAACACCGTGAATTGGACAATCAATGTTTTACTAGTGTTTGCACACAAATCGTTATACGAAGAATACTTCTAATCTCAATAAGTCTAAACTCAACTCGAGGCGCACAGATGACACTGGGTTTCCTGCATGAATTGAAGTGCATGCAAAAAACGCATGTGATTTTGGACGGATTATTCAAAATATTTAATACCTACAAAAGTTGGTCGAAAAATCCTTATGTTGAACTGAGCGGAAACTGTCAAAATTTTTGATCACAGCACCTTGAAATTCGATTTGCTTTTAACTGAGAAATATCAAAAGACAGTGCTGTTCATTGGCGCCTCATGACTTTTTACTGCGATGGTGTGCTAAGATTGAAAATTACGATACAATAAATGTTGTCGCCAAATTTAAAAAAAATATGTTTTCATTAAAGAGCCGCCACTGTTCGTATTACTAATGCTGATGTATCGGACAACCTATTAAAAGTAGAGTCGAGCAGGATCTACTTAAATACTTTTTGTTTTTGTTTTATTAAGCTTTTTTTAAACGATTTGTACATTGTCAATTAAAAGATTCAAGCTAACAGCCATCTGGTATGGTTTAAACACACCAATTTAAATCATGTTGAATACCAGTTTACCGAAAATAATTTATTACAACAAAAAAATCGTTGCCTACGTTGGCACTGGCACAAGGCAATTATTGTTGAGGGCGCTATTTTGATCGATTTGAGTTTTTTTTTAAATACCCTGTGAAGTATTTACCTACCTATGCTGTATTACATTAACTGCGCAAAAATTTTAAGCGCGGAAGTTTGAGGAAAAAATTGCCATTTCCAAATGGTTGTTTTTAGGAGTAGATACTTAAAAGGTTATCTATTATTGTCACCAGTAAATTATTCAGACTTTTGTCTCAATTTTTCCACTCGTTAAGTAATGACAAAAGAAATAATGAACACCGCAATTACTCGTTTCATGAATCCCGTCAAGCTGTCTTTTTTGTTACCGAGTGGGTTCAATCAATAATGGAATTTTAGGAAATTGTGTTGGTAAAAACTCCACTCAATGATACACATCCAAGTAATATACCTAGGTTCACCAATTCGACATTTTAATGGTATTCATTAACCTTCGTTCCTTTTGAGGACATTTTCAGACGAATGTTTTATTTTTTATTTTACAAATTTCGTACCTAATAGATACAAGTAGACAGTAAATCTATGATGTATGCGCGTGAGAAGGAGGAGCTCCAAAAATAACAATAGGCCAATGAAACAGCATTGAACAAGGTTAAGAAAGGGGGCGCTGAAGTTGTTTGAACCTGTACCTTATGGATAGATGAAATATTGCCAGGAGAATATTTGGATACCAAAGGATTACCTATATGAAAAAGTCGAGATGCGCCAAGAACACAGGGCATGATTGAATATTACCAATACTTCAGTGGTATCTTGCAGTCATGCAATGAGTCAGAATAATAATAGAGTTTTTACGGGATGATCTATGAATGTAAATGAAGCAAGGAGTGTGTGTTTAGACAGATTTCTAAAGCACAATGCTCTCTGCCTACTCTTGCGAATAAATGGTGTGATTGTTGATAAGTGTTTTTTTTTTGATACATACTATTTATGAAAAACATATAGGTATATATATATATATATATTGTATTTAATTTTGTAGTATTAATTATTTTTATTGAGATTTAAAAACCTCATTGTAATATTTAATCATTGCAGAAAATAATAACATAACCTAAATGAAACATGAAACCGGAAAAAAATAACAGAAAATAAAAAGATTTCAGTCGCATCTGGGACTCGAATTTGAGATAAGATATCGACGAAGATGACATAAATTGAACTGGTCTCAATAGCGACGTTGGTAAAGCTGTTGCTCCGGATAGGCAGAGGTCCTGGGTTCGAGTCCCAAATGCGACTGGAATATTTTTATTTTCTATTGTTTTTTCCAGTTTCATGTTTCATTTAGGTTATGTAAATATTATTTTCTCCAATGATTATATATTGTTATCCCGTTAAACTTCAATTAAGTGATAAAGAAGCAATATGTAAAAAAAAACCGTTGGTAGTAAAAGCGCAGTTCAATTAAATGTTAAGTGTAACGAGTACAATATTAGGCCATAGTATTTCCTCTCTCGTGGCACATTATGTTCCTGCTAATAAATATGGAAATTACAGGCGTAACACGGTAATATGATAATATAATGTAATCCTGAAATATCCGTGTGCCTACCTACATAGCATGGTAACGAAAAATCAATCCGCATATAAAACAAGAGCTGAAATTACAGCAATTACATCAAATCCAATACAGGTAATCAGGCCGACAAATAAATCATTAATACGTATTATTTCGTATTATTTAAAGTCTGGGTTCTTTTATGAATTATCGTACCATAATGTACGAGTATAACTTTTTTTAAATCTCTGAAAATAACAAATCTCAAATGAAATAAAAAATAAAAAGACACAGAAAATAAAAAGGGTACTGGTTATATCTGAAAATCGAATCCAGGACCTCTGTCTTATAGGGACTACAACTCTAAGCAATGAGCAAATAAGACCTTATTACTTTCCATTATTTTTTATCGATCACATACCTCAATGTGAGAATTATTAAGATCATATTTCCCATATTTTTAGCTGCTATCCTTTTGCATTTGCTTATTTACGCCCAAATTCGGCTTTACAAATTTAACATTTTTTATCATACGGTACGCACATGTTATTAAGTAATGCAGCAATAAATTCAAATAATAATATTACGAAGAAAAAAAAACAAAGAAGATACTTATATACTTATATGTATATAATATAAAAATGGTAGGGAAAAGGTATAAATAATCAGAAACGAAGAAGATTTTTGTATGATGGCATGGTTCCGTTCAAATTTATTTGCAATCTAGATAGTGTCTCGGATATACCAATACGATTTTTATTTATATGGGACATCTATTGACTTGACTTTCGTACAAGCCGAGAATGAATGTACAATTATTAATATTATCTCCGAAGATTAAAAAAAAGCATTAAAGTGATATTTACAAGCATTAATAATTTATTCTAAAATTGAACATTATGAAATATACCGAGCTTCATATGAAACGTACATATAGCATAGCAGGTATTTACGTCAAATCCGCTGACGGCGATAAGTTCTCTTACCTATGACAATGTTCCAAATTGGGTTGGAAACTTGTCAGATTCTATCTATGATTGAAAATTTGAGTTGCCGTATCACTAGAACGCGGCCCCTCCCGGCCCGGCGGCCGTCACGTGACCCACCCGCGCTGTGCGGCCGCACGCCACCTCAAAATGGCTTTATATTGACTTGATTTGTACATAAATCACCGAAGACCGGTGAAGGCACCCCACTCCCGCCCCAATTCCCCCCACCACACGCCAACGGCTTGTGCGAGGGCATCATGACATAGATGGAAAACATCACGACACAAAATTATATGGGTTTTACAGAGGAAGCAATGCGATACAGCGCACGGCGAGGCTTTGCGCAGAACCGTGATTTCCTTCTAACGCATTGCGTATTGTTAACTCATGTGCAAGTACACTGGAAACCAAAAGTATCTTGAGAGATTCATTTTTTTACGTTATTGATGTTAATTAAATCCGAGTTGTTTTCCGTACACAGTCTGATGATGTGTTTTATTTTATTTTATTTATTATAAAAATAGATCATAATTCATATTATAGTATCAATATGTCAAATTTATTTTTCTTCTTTTCAATCTACTCTCCATAAGTTGAGCTCCCGTAGCTCGTGGTTATAGGAGAAGTATTTATATGTATATATTTTTTTTAAATGTATGGTGTATGTAAACAATACTAAAAACTTGTAAAATAAATACAAATGTAACCCAACAAAATATTTGTTTAACGATAGTAAAAATAAGGTAAAACCCAGAAAGATGCCAACTGTTTTAATTATACATATACCACTACCGAAAACAATAAAAATAAAAATTCTCATTATAGTATAAAAAAAACATTAAAAAGCATGATGACAATGTGGCATCTTTCCATGATGTGTCAGAGGCCCATTTTTCTATAGGATATTTTTACATGGAAACTTTCCCTCACAAATATGCTGCATTTCCGGAGGCATATGGCGTACATCTTAAGTCATTAAGCATATCCAAATTGCTCATTTTTTGTTGCTAAATAATTTTAGTAACATTCAACGCACACGTTACATTATTCTTCAATGTAACCCGAATAATCCTGGTAAGAAGACTAAGTAAACAAAGTTCACATTTTGGCTGCACCCTATATCGGTATGTTTTTTTCATGTTTTAAATTTTCAGGGGGTGCCAACATGTATACTATTTGCTTGCGTTTAACAGATGATTTTGACAGTGTCGGAATTAGATTCACATTCTCTAATATTTATGATAGATTTTCTTTCTCCGTCACAATTGTAAGCCCAGATTTGAAGAAAAAAAAAGTAAGAAAAATTTCAGAGAATTAGACATCCGGTAGGAGGATCTGGTGGAATATCCATACTGGAGTCATCTTGTCAAGGTTCAAATAGGAATTCCATATTTTAAATCCGTCGCATGCTTTGATAATATCTATTTCGATACTCTTTCTCTGACCAACATCAAATTTTCTTGAGTCAACTCTCCCCTGATAACCGTGTTTCTTACTATGTACTTCCTTGGCTTCTTGAAATAATAAAAAAATAGTAATGTAGGACAAAAAAAACAAATGTTTTTCAGTATGGCATCTCTCCCCATATTGTGTTTCAAATTCCAACCCAAAATACAACTATACCACACTTTTTTTTTTAAGTATGTTAAAAATGAACTACATTAAAAGAAAAATGGTCACTGACTTTATTATGTCTCCGCTACGTTTGTAATCGGCACTAGAATGTCAATGACGTAAAACTTTGGCGTTATTTTTCGAGTAAACTTTTCATTATCCTCTATGAACGGTACAAACGCCATTCCGAATACGCATTGAGTTATTTCGTTCAACTTTGGGGCTTCGATCAAAAGATTTTTGAAAAATCATCGTATCCCACCACATTCAAAGTAATTACGAGTGTATCGTCTTTCCTCCCGTGGCGTCTCTCATGGATTTACCCTAACCAAATAGTTACTTATACAAGTTTAGGAAGTTAATATGCCTTTTGAATTGTTCATATTTCAAAGTTTCGAATACATTATTTTGTTCTTGAATAATGATATAATGTACCATCTTATACCTCAATACAAGTAGTGGTGCTGAGCCGTGAACATTTTTAGCATCATTATGCTCTGAAACAATTTGTTTTGAATCATTGCTTATAATATCTGTGGGGTGAATTTTATAATTTTTTTGTATATTTGGTAGAAAGCGTTTCGTTTACGCAATTCTGTTATAAATAATAATAATAATAATCGGATGATTTTTATAGCCCCGTTTTTGTGAAAAATCACCTCAAGGGCGCTGTACAAATACTATTCTTATATTACATCTATTCTATGAAGTTTTTTTTTTTCTCACATTTATTTTCACTTTTTGGACAGGTTATAATTACACATTATTTATAGACCATATAAAGAGATGCAGTTAAATTATCAAAACTAAGTACGGCTTGGTCTATGTTTTCATATATGTTAAATTGAAAAAAAGAAGCGAACTGTATTTATTCCTCGCGATATATTGCAAGACGCTAATACAAATGATAGAGTGATTGTTTCCATTATATTCAAGAATGTATTTAAGCTAAAACAATGAATTATTTATCCATATTTTTTTAGGATAAATAACACAGAATACTCTTAAAAGGGGACCCTTTGAGTAGACCGTTGATGCGTTAGTGCATTCAATTCATGAAATATCTCTAGAGTAGGAAAGTCGAAGGGTTTTCTAAAGACGATTTTAATAGTAATTTTTTTTATTGCATTTATTTGATGTAGAGAGGTGTGTAGAGGTCATAATGAAAAAATATTCACATTACGTTATAATATTTATATTAGCTCGCTTTCAGACGAGTTCTTTCTGGATAGTTAGAGAAACATACTGTACATCTTTTTTTAATATATTATCTTTTAATATATAATTTAATAATTAATACATTATCCATCACTTTTAGCACCATACGGTCAAGGATATTTGTTTCACGATTTCAAGCTCGTTTCATCGGTCCATACTACGTCTACGTGCATTTAGATATTCAGCGATTTTGGTAACCTTATTTCTTATTACCTTATTTCTCAGCAATTGCAGCTTTTGAGGTCTGACGCTTAAATGTGCCTTTACAAAAATAGTTCTTTATTACAGGGGGTAAGCAGAGGGTATATAATAAAAAAATAAAACATTTTTTTATGATTTAATGTATTTTATACATTTTTATTTTTACGTATTAAATAGATTTAGCAATTATACATTCTGGAGACTGGTGTGCATCTAGTTTTCTGCAGTGCCCCTAGAAATCAGATAAAGTTTAAATAAATCTTACAACTCTGGAAACTCCATTAACGGAGGACTGAACGCGGTTGGCGCAAACAAAAAGTTGTCCAAAGAAGCGAAGCTAGCAGTCCACAATGGAGTGCTGATACCAACCCTGATGTATGGCAGTGTGGCATAGAACTGGTAGAGGAAGGATGAAAGTAGACTGAATGCTGTAGAAATGAGATCTCTGAGACGAATGTGTGGTAAAACCATGTATGATCGTGTGAAAATGTTGAGATTCGTAAAGAATGCAAGGCTGATGTAAGCGTAGTGAGCAATATTAAGAAAGGGACGCTTAGATGGTTTGGGCATGTAGAGCGAATTAATGAAGAAAGGAGTGTAAGGAGAATATATGACGCGAATGTGAATGGAAGAAGAAGCCGGGGACGTCCAAGGAAGACGTGGCACGATCAAGTGAATCAAATACTTGAGTCGGGCCATGTCAGAAGTCGGAATAAGAGAATGTATGAGACGTTGTATGAAAGTGAATGAAGCAAGAAGTGTATGCCAAGATCAAGTTGTTTGGCAGTCCGTCCTCTCTGCCTACCCCTGCGGGGAAACGGCGTGATGGTTAGTTAGTTAGTTATATCTTACACAAAATCTCTAACCTTAAATAAAGGATTAATCTAAAAACACGTTGCTTTTATTTGCAAAATCACTATCTCAAGTATCCAAATAATTATTTATCAATTATGATGTTGTGCGGCAGACTACGCAATCAGCAACCAGCAACCATTCGCTGTAGAACTTCTTGAAGCACTGCAGCGATTTCGATGATCGTATAAAGAGTGGTATTTCATTCCAAAGTTTTGTTGGGGTATATCTGTACCCACCCACAAATATGGCGATTCGATTTCTGGGGAGAACAAGTAAATTGTCTCTTTGGCGTTTATTGTATGGACGCAAGTCACGGCACTTGATCAAACTCTTTATATTTTAGTCCTCTTTGCATATATATTATACATATGTCTATTAAAATTAATCGTATTCTGCTCGATATTATGATGTAAGCATAAACTTTCAATTATCTTATTTATTTTATTTTAGAGTTCTGGAGCAACGGCAGTGAATGGAATCAACACGAAGTTTTAATTAATTGAACGTACCGTTTATATTGAATATTTTATACGAATGATTACCAAGAACACGTACATTTTAAGATTATTCCAAACCAATCCATTTTTACTGCGCAGAAATAATTATTTTTATAATTTAAATAATTATTTTTATAAACAGTTTATATGTGTACATTCCTGAAGATGGTTGAGTCCAACCGAAAGCGATAGAATGCAGAAATGTATGTAAATAAAATAATGTGACTTAAAACAAAAACATTTTTCATTTAAATTATAATGTCAAGCCACAAAGTGATTGCTTCCTTCGATAAATTATTTTTATTCTAAGAAAAACTTCTTGATAGCAATAATATGTTTTTCATAATATCTAAGAACTCTGAATAAGGATACTGATCGCTCAATTAAATTTTTCGGCAAGATAATATAGGTATTATAAACTTACAAATAATGTAAATACATCATATTGCTTGTAAATTTTAGGACGGTAGTGTAAATTGATCAATGCGATAATTTAATATTGATGTATCCCGTCAATAGTAATAGTAATTTCAGTAAGATCGTTCAATAAATGGTTGTTTTTGAAAATACACAAGTTTAAATCTGCTGATCGTTGTTCTTATTCAGCTCAAGTTTTCAACCTGATGAAAATGAAAGTTTCGTACTTAATGATAAAGGAAGAAAGCCTTTCCAATCGTTAAGCTCAAGTAGTAAAACTAAGTGTTCAAAAGGATTTCTTTATTTTATTTCTGATAGATTAACTTGAAACTACGTATGTTCGGAATCACTCGATGACAGAATTTAGTAATTTTCAGTTTTCCTTAAACGTACACAACCTCCACGGGTTTAAAGCCTGGAAGTCATAAAATTTTAATTATTACTTATAAAATAAATTAATTAATTCATATTCTTCATATAGAAGTCGCAACTAAGCATCGCCCGATCCGCAATACGTTCATACTGTGCAAATAAACATAGGCACAATCTCTGAGGGGGCGCCAAAATTATTCCTCAAGTCATTTAAAAATTACCTATAAAGTCAACACGTCTCTAGGGGGGCGAAATGTGCACTGAACGATCGTCAAATATTGTATGGAAAAAGTTTTTGTCATGGAATATTTTTACAATTTGCCTAATACACACATAGATGTTTGAGCATAGACGCTGTTTTTCTATTAATCATTTTCATGTGCTTTAGGCTCTACATGCCGCAATACGCAGCCAACAACTAATAAGGAGTCTGTACTCTTGTTCCCAGTGGCGAGATGACACAGTTAGAGATCAATATTCCTGTCCATATTTAATTGTCCCGGTGACTTTGCGGTCACTAGATATAGGAACTGGTTTGAAGAAATGCTTTTGGGTGTTGTTTTAATCATGTAAAATAAAGCTAAACTATCGTAAATGAACTGTTTACTATTGGAAACTGGTTCCAAAAATTAGCTGGAACAACAACAGGTTTCTCTTTATTTTCCTGTAGTTAGACCGCAGTTTATCGCAGCGATAGAGAGGTTAATTTTAGATATCAGCTATCTCTAATGCAATATTTGATATTGGCATGATCTCTCAAATAATGATTTATCGTTTTACGTTGTAAGACAATGGACTCTGGAGAAAGCTGCTTTAGAGCTCATTATCTCACGGAACGAATTTATAATCCCAAGCTAGCTGGTATTGTACCTATTTTTAATGGTGTCGCGTTGTACGCAATTTTATTATGCCAAAGTAATGATGGAATGGAATATTATAAAATTGACTTTAGGGATGTTGATTTGAGAAATACGTTTGTTCGTGGGGAATTTTTTTTACATCGAATTTGTTTATTAGAGGGGGGAGCGCTTTAAGTACTTACTGCACAGAGCGCGAGATATCGTGAAACCGGCTATGCTACTAAGGTGGCTTGTGAAGTTTTAAGATTGCCGGAATATCGAATTTCGCGGAAAATTCTGAGTGATATTTCAAATGGAAGATGGCCAGGGGCCGCCCTAGATATAGATGGGGAATCAGCTTCAGAGGTGGTGCGAGGAGAGGTTAGGCCTACTATAATGGACGAATGCCGCTGACGGAGCGCAGGATAGGCACGCCTCGAGGCACCTTGTTGATGCGATAGATCCCCGACCCGAGTAGGACAAGGGGAAGAAGATTCATTCACCACCATACAGAAATGAATCATTGTTTCTTGAATTAATTGTAGATTAGTTTGGAGACCATATTAACAGGAGCAGGTTCTTTCCAACCTTACTCATCTCCAGGTTTTACCTCGCCCCACTTTCTCCAGACCCATATTATTCCTTTATTGGAATGCAATAGTTCCTCTGACCCAGTTAAATTGAAACTGTTATTGAAGAAAGAGAATGCCAAAAAAACTAAGCAAGTTGTTAAGATTTTCGTTATTTTTTTCTAAAACTCAAATACACAAATTTTATCTATGCTAAAGATTCACTGAATTTTTAACAAATATGCGCCGGCAATTACTAAACAGCATAATACATAATACTCAAAAAGTCGTTCGAATAATCTGCATAATAATTCAAGCAAGTTGTTGGTACCCCACACCCACAATGCGCTGGTAATAATACTCTGTCACGCTAGCTAGCATTGCCATTTTTTTCATTTGATTTATCCGCATTTTACATCCACCACCACCGGATTGACAAATCACAGATAGGATCTTCACACTTTTCAATGGAAGCAATATCTAGCACTGAATAAAGCAGTGATCTGTCTCTCGTTGAAAGTAATACTCAACGTTCAACGTAGAAAGAGTAGAAAGTAAATGATGTAATCGTGGACACCCAGCGATCTTGTTGAAAGTGACACCTGCGCCGAATTAATCGCGGAACTGGCTCCCACTGAAAGTCAAACCATTGCCAGGACAGTCTCCGGATGTGTTGTATAATGAATTCTGTCGTTAAATCACGCATGCGTTGGGGGGCGTAGTTGTCATTTTCAATTAAATTGAGAATTAATTCTGTCAGCTTAAAGGGATTACTTTTGTTTGAAGCTTAAAGGGCACATTTTTTTCTGTAAATACGATGCGAAAGACCCACTGCTCAGGGCTAGTGAGACATGGCCAATGATATTTCCCATCGGGACTTGTTGTAGAAACGAAAATACGAGGGTACTTAATGACTTATTACCACTCTATAACAGTGGTCATCAGTGGTTAAAAGAACTTCGTATTTAACACATACAACAACAACAAAAACATTTCCAACCTGGCATCTGAATTATTTTATTGATTTTTTTTTGTTTTCTATGCATACTTTTGTAGATATCACTTTTGTAAGGTAAATAATTTATTTATACAAACAAAATAATTTTTAAATTACAGTATTATAGGTGCAGTGAGTGTGGTGAGGGCACGCAGATGATACAGTGTTTTCATACACATACTCGCATTAACGTACAAAGTTTGGCAGTAAATTTATTCCAACGAAGTTTATAACGAGCAAAACGTGACAGCTAACGGTGTAACTAGGCACTCTGTTCAAATTGCATGAAAACAGATGTATGATAAATCTACATCATAAAACAAAGGAGCAAATGAATACGCCCTTGGATTTTGACGGCCGTTAAGATTCACTATTCGGGATATTAAATTAATGACGGATATCTGGTACTAATAGTGGAGCGTTCCTGGAAAACACGAAATACGCATTAAACGAAATGAAAAGCGTCTGACCGATAAATCGTCAAAATAATACCGTAGCATTATGTAAATAGCAAATAACAGCTTAATTCTTCACGCTACTCGGGTGTCATATTCTATGGAGGGGTGGCTATCAACAAGATCAGCATTATGTAGCGTTAAAATAGTTTACATTAAATTTATAAGATACCGGCAAACGCACCTACTAGATCAGAAAGCGTAAAGAAAATGAAAAAAATATATTTTAATCTAACTATAAACCAATATAATAATTGAACAGTTCATTTTGTTACACAATTCTTTCAACGATGTACCTGCGACAAATTTGAAACATAAGTTTTTTTAAAAATATTTTTGTTGCCTTCGCCCTCCATTTCAAACCTTCTCTGCCCTCCTGTATCGGCTCACCGCCCCCATTTCAACACATCGGCGCCCTCTATTTTACCTTCAGGCCACCACCGCCCCCTTAAATCACTTCGTGGCTTGACTTAAATGAAAAAGTTATTTGTTTAAAACCACTTTATTGAATTCATACACATGTTGATCGGCTTCAGTTAATCTTAACCTTCATCAGGACTGTAATCATATAAAACGATTTAATTATTGAAGTTACTATTAACAAATCTCAAATGAAATGTGAAACAGAAAACACACAGAAAGTAATGCTGTTTCACATTTCAGTTGATGTTTGTTAATATTATCTTCAATGAATAAAAAAGGTTTCAATAAATCATTTCAATGAAAATTAAACTGATTTATATGATTCACTAGAAAAGTGTAGATTAACCAAAACCGGTCGACATACGTATAATTGCAATAAAGTTGTTTTGAACAAATAACTTTTTACATGTGTTATTATATATGACTGATGAAAATACAGTTTAAAAAAAAAAGATTTTTTATTCCAACCTCTACTTCAAGAGTTAGTTTCTGTAACCTGCATTGTCCTGCCCGCAGTAAAAGTCATGTCAGGTATAAGAAATATACACAACGCACCATGTTTCAAAAACAGAAGTATTTTCCATGCAAACAAAAGGTAGAGCTGGCAAACTAAAGAATGCACTTAGCTCTTCGTGTACTGCATAACTTCACCGAAGGTATTCGAAATGCTTCTGGAGTTCAGAATGGTGTTTGACGACTATTTTTCCGATTGACCCCACCTTCTACTAATTTTAGTTTCTGCGCATCAACCGTTAGGCGCATTTTCCTATTTGCCACTATTTCTTGCTACGGGTAACCTTTAAAAAGCTCAGCACAGTAAGGGAAAATAAATAAATCTAAATGAACCAACTTAAATGCTGTGTAATACAGTTGGTAATTCGTTCGGCCAGAGCGTTAGATTCAAAACACATAACTCCCGCAAGTACATTTGTTCATCGTTGTTAACGAATAACACAACACCCTAGCATTATCACCTTCGGCTGGGTTCCCGCTAACGGATCGACGCCTGCCCCGAATCAGCAGTCAGTCACCTACCCCGCGGACCGGCGGCTGTTCTGTTCGGCCTCGTTTATCAAAATGATGTTCGGGGCCCGGCAAACTACATGTTACCAAATTCAGTAATTACCGCGCGGTTGTAGCCTGCTACCCAACTACGAATTAAATTATCCATGCCAATTTCATTATGTATTTGTCGGCTCGCTCAAGTCCACAACACACCAGGCGTATACTAAAAACAAACTATACAAGGTATCTGGGGATAACGTGCAGTAACTTTAGGAGGTGATTCTACAAGTAAATTTTTTTTTGTGGACTTCGAATTTTTTCTCCATACAAAAGTCATTCCTACTAAATGACGTACATACTAAAAGCCGAACATAATAACAATAATAATAATTTCTTCAAAATATACTGATGGTGTAAACAAAGAAATTCTTATTAATTTAATATTTATAATATATGGACGATTTGCACAGCGCCGTTTTTTGTAAAAAATTTCCTCAAGATGCTATAGAAATGTGTTTTTTTCAATGCTTTGTCTTATTGCTAACTATATATATTTTGACGGCCTCCATGGTCGAGGGGTAAGGCTCTTGACTACGAATCCGAAGGTCGCGGGTTCAAATCCCGGCGTGTGCAAGTAAATTTTATTAAATTAATTTGTGCTGTTTCACAAATAATTCATTTAAAAATAATATGTAGTTTACTTGTGCACGTTCCAGAGTGGAAGATACTCTCAGTATCGCCCTGGTGAAAGACCACCATTCAGAATTGAAACGTTGCTTGAAATGGCTTTTAGCCGTGTTTGGTGACCAGATCTCAATAGCCATGTATTTCCCCACCTTCTTCTTCCCCTTCTCCTTCTCCTCCCCAATACCTTCAGCCTCACAACATTGCCCAATTGGGAATGCCATAGTCTCACTGGCTCCAGATGGTTGGGAGCAGTTCTTGTGGGGTATTCATATAAAAAAATATATACTCGTATACAATCTATTAATACAACTCGTGGCTAACAGGTTATATCCACCAGCTCATCGATCTGTATTTACCACACTGTATTATGTACAATTCATTTGACCAAATGAACGCGATGTCGTATTAAAATATAAATCTTATTCATTTTATTTACAGACAGATAATATACAAAAAAGCAGGTTAAGTAGAAGAATTACTGACAAATTTTGTTTTCTTTTATATATCACGTAGAATCACGCACCATGAATTGCAAAGTTGGTTTACGATTCAAATATGGTTAAGGCAAATTAATGATTGTTTGAATTAGGTACAGGTAAGCAAAGTTAGCATAGAGCCTTAATTTATTGCAAAGACTTGCAATGGGAAAACATGAGCAATTGCAACGATTTAAAATCAAACAATAACAGATCTACAGTTGTCATCCATAGAGAAAAGGCTAATGAGATCCAAATTTTGTTACTAACACGAATTTTAAGCCCTGACGGTATCTAAAATGAAAATTTTTTGCAGCCTAAGTGCAAAATTTTTTTATTAAATGCAAATATTTTATATTTTTAATCATTGAAAATAATATTAACATCTTTTAGAATGAAACATGAAATCGAAAAGACACAGAAAAGAAAAAGATAAAAGTAGCAGCTAGGACTCATGGTCTATCCGGGACCCTGCGCTCTAATCCACTGAGCTACGGCTACCGCAATCCGTCCCGTCATTTTTATCGGTATCATACTTCGATTACCTACGAACTGTTAACTTCATCTTCATTTAATCATATATTATCAGTACAAAATTCAAACCCCAATTTATTTGTAATGATTAAATAGTGTCTTGAATAAACCTATTCGATTTTATTTATATGGGGGTGACTTTTTGTACAAGTCTAGGATTAATTTTTTTAAGCAGACACTTTGTGGTTAGACTTATTTAATGAAAATAAAACAATAACTTTGTTCATAACCACGATAATTTTATTTAATTTTATTACCGGTTTCGCTTATCACAAGCATCATCAGGGTGCAAAATTAAACTGATTAATGAATTAAACCATTTTAATAGCTTATTGAATAAAACTCATAGAAATATATTTTTAATCATTGAAAATAAAATTAACTTTTAGAATGAAGGAAGAAACCGAAGACAAAAAAAAGACATTTTAAATTATTACTTATTTTGGCGGGTTGATAAAACATGGGTCTCATTTATGAAGAACAAATAAAATCGAATCGTTATATACACCACAAAAATTTCTTTTAAGGTTTACGTAAAAGATCCATACTGTATTTCTTCTCGGAAAATCGATGAAAGTATAGAATTTAATAAATATTATTAACTCAGACATCCAGTCTTTGTGTTTTCAATTATAAACTTGATGAATATTGAACAAGCAGTTTCACAGGTTTCGCAGATGACAAAAAATAATTGGATAATCTGCGCGCTTTTAAATTGATAAACCGACGCTTGCTACGGCTAACAACTCGTTAAACTAACTAAATTACGTCTAATTACTTATAATGAAAGAAGAAAATCAAATAAGAAAACGGTAGTCCACTGCGCAATTGAAATTACTACAAAATAATAAATCTAATTTGTTTTTCTGGAAAAGGCTTTTGATTACTAAAATGCTTTTCTTTTCTGTAATACAGACGGCATTATTTTGTCACAAAATTTACCTATCTAACCTTTCGCAGAACTTTCCTATTAAACATGGGACCCTGACAACACCTCGTCCATTAATTTTGCACCTTAACACTTAAAATTTGAGCACTCCGCGCTCGGTTAGGGTGTGTGCATTGTAATATTTTTATGATCTTAATGGGATATGGCTGTCGTTATGAAGTTATGAGTAGTGAACATAGCATCAATAGTCGTCTCATTTGGGATATTTTTCAAGGCGATCTCACAATCTTCAAAGCTAACTTTAGTATAATTTGTTGACGCCAAACAGCATGAATTTATAACCGGACAGCCTACTGCAACTGGCTTGGCACTTTATGACTAACAAGTAATTCTTAGCACTCCAGTGAAGACTCCATAAAGACGTGAAGACTCCAGTAAAATCCAAGGCATTTGCACTGATTTTAGGGTCTCTGATCTCCGACGAGAGAACAACAAATCCAGCAATACTCGGTATAAGTTAAAATTGTTTTTATTATTAATAATAATAGTTATCATAAAAATAATAATAATAATGAAGATGATGATGAAGATGATGATAAAAATAATAATAATAATAGCAATAATAATAATAATCATAATAACAAAAATAATAATAGTAATTCCAATAAAAAAAATATATAATGGTTATTCTAATAATAACAATAAAAAAATAAATAATAATAAGAACAATAGAGTGGAAGATACTCTCAGTATCGCCCTGGTGAAAGACCACCATTCAGAATTGAAACGTTGCTTGAAATTGCTTTTACCCGTGTTTGGTGGCCAGATCTGAATAGCCAGGTATTTTCCCCACCTTCCTCTTCCTCTTCTCCTCCCCCGAAAAAATACCTTAAGCCTCACAATATTCCCCAATTGGGAATGCCATAGTCTCACTGGCTCCAGATGGTTGGGAGCAGTTAGAACTGTTGTGGGGTATTCATATAAAAAAAAAGATAATAATATAATAATAATAATATAATAATAATAATAACATAATAATAATTATTATATCATTATTATGATTATTCTAATAATAATAATAATCACAATATTAATAGTAATAATAAAAATAATAATCATATTAATAATAATCATAATAATAACATATATAATGCATCATTATTATGATTATTCTAATAATAATAATAATCATATTAATAATAACAAAGTTTATTTATTTCAGCTGAACAGACCGGTGAGTGCAATACTCTATCTGCCATATAAAAGCATACATCTAAATAAATTACAAGACATGAAATTCAATATTAAAAATAAAAAAGGAAACCTATTTAGCACTTGTACTATGGAGAAATTCTCCATCTATGTTGTAGAGGCGCGTATAATGGAAAGATAAGTGATTTTCTTTCATGCACAAGGGCAAAACTGAGTATCTTTCACTCTGAAATGAACCAAAAAACTACCCGTATTTAAATTATCTGGTAGAAAAAAACCATGTAAATTAAATTGGGTTTTTAGTTGCTCTTGCCGTTTTCTCAACTTATATAATAACTCGACGTATTGTACAAAAGTATTTGCGAATATTTTGTGGGATCTCTGAATTTTGATTTTTTTTTTTTTTTCAGTAACTCCACACAGGAGACCAAGGAGGAAATAATTTCCCTCAAGGCCTATATATCATCTTTGGGGATGCTGTGTGGAGGGTCTTTTAGAGGATAGGAAGGAGTGAACTTGGGTCTTGAAGAGACCCATGTTATAGGATGGAGGAAACACAGAGGCCGGCAGATCATTCCACAGCCGAGTTGTTGAACACAAGAACGAGTCGTAGAAGCGACCCGTTCTCATGTGACAAATGTCAACCGTGTGCAAATGTTGGGCGCGCGTTTGGCGTGTTTCCCGACTATACACCGGTGCCGAAGGGATCAATGACGCTAGTTCCTCGGAGTATCTTCCATTAAAATACCGGTAGAACAAGGACAGCATTCCCACCCGACGGTTCCTTTGTACATTTCAGTAAGTAATAATGTTTTTTTAGGATAGCCCTATAATACCATTATTTATTCAGAGTTTATAGTTATTCAATTTTATACAATTCAACTCAGAACTAAACATCATAATGCAAAACTACAACACAACACAACATCACAATACAACTCAGAACTAAACATTATAATGCAAAATTACAACACAACTCAACTCAGAACTAAACATCATAATGCAAAACTACAACACAACACAACATCACAATACAACTCAGAACTAAACATTATAATGCAAAATTACAACACAACACAACTCAGAACTAAACATCATAATGCAAAATTACAACACAACATATCACAACACAACTCAGAACTAAACATCATAATGCAAAATTACAACACAACACAACATCACAATACATTTCACAACTAAACATCATAATGCAAAATTAGAACACAACACCACAACATAATAGCTCAACACAAATTCCCAATACAACAGAGTAGGTGTGAAAAAATCGCATGAAATTGCAATTCATAGAACAAGTTATTGCATATTACCTAGCGTGAGTCCCGAATGCCCGAATTCGGTGGGACACAACCGTCCCAATGCTGAGATTGTTGTATGACTGCCTTCAGTCATCTTCAGTCTTCTCATCCTATTTCCTTATAGGATGTAAAGAAGACGTGAAAGATCAATGTTGGGAAGTGTATGGCTATCCATATCTGGTCACCAAACATGGCACAAGCCACGATATTAATAGAATCGGTTGATAATCCGCATGAATCATGCATCTGAAGTATTAGTGTTATCTAGGAGCGATTAATATTTCCAAGGCGGCCTGCGCCCTGCACGCGGCGTTAGTGACGTCACGGCACGCGCGCTCGTTTGGGAATGACTGATGGCCGATTCTGTGCCTTGAATCGATAAGAATAGAAGAAGAACGAGGTGAAAAATCCTTCCACTTTGATTTATGGAGCCTTAGAGGGAATTATTTTCAAAAGTTCTTATTAGGTTTTTATTCATAGGCCGTAGGTACATTCGAGATAGAGAAAATGATGTTCTTTGTAGATTTTCATTCCAGTTTATTTTATCTTTATTTCAGTACCGCATAAGAGTCCCAACTGCCAAAGTATTGTGATATTCGGATTTGTATATAATTAACCTTAAAAATGGCATTTACAGCTATCATAATCATCCATTTCTTCACTCAAAAAAATACTTATTACTTAAATCGGCATTTTTGTTTCAAAGTTCAAAGAGCCTGAATATGATATTTTATGTAAGTACTACACAAGAGTCCCAGCTGCTCCCCACCATCTGGAGCGAGTAAATCTATGGCATCCCCAATTTGGTTATGTTGTAAGGCTAGATAGCTAGTCTGAAGGTAGTGAGGATAGGACGGAGATGGGGTAGTGGAAGGTGGAGAAGTACTTGGCTATTCATGTGTGGTCACAAAACATGGCTGAGGCCATTTCAAGCAACGTTTCTATTCTAAATGGTGGTATTTCACCAGGGCGATACTGAAAGTATCTACCACCACGGAATGTGCCGCAAATATATAGTACTACATATTATTATTTAATAAGTCAATTGTGAAGTAAAACAAATTTACTTGATCAGGCAGGGATTTGAACCCGCGATCTCCGGATTCGTAGCAAAGGGTATTGATTACTCAACCACGGAGGCCGTCCGATGGGTATATTTATATAAACGTGTTATTTTATTAACGAAATGGTTATATTGAATTACAAACTATTATAAAAGTAATCGCATTAGTCTACTCATAAAATGGATTATGGCGTACTACTCGCGTTGCATTTAAATTTATTGAATTCATTAATGTGATGAAAAAATTTGATTAATGGCATAAACACAATAAATCAACCCTCAAATCATAATGCCCTACTGTTAAACCGATCGGGGCAATGCACAGTAGGTAGTTCAATTTGTCATAGTTTATTCAATATTCATGAACAGATAACCACCTATTTTATTTTAAGTGTTCTAGATGTCGTACGATTGGTATATGTGAGTCAGTGTAACAAGCATATACCCACCCACGTGCAAGGGGCGTGTATCTAGTTAAAACTTATTTTAAACGATGAATTAAAATTTTCTTTGTAATCACCACTTTATTAATATGTACTCGTATATACGAGTACATTAATAAAGTGGAGATTACAATGAATTGTTTTTGTGAAGCGGTAACTTGGTGATTTAACATTACAATTTAAAAAATAAAACAATAACTTTGTCTTCATTACATTAATTTATACTTTTGCCGACCGGGTTTCGCTACTACCGTAGCTTCTTCAGGGCAGTATACAAATAAACTATGAACTGAGATAAACATGTGTTATAGATTGATAAAAACAGGCGAGTGTCTCCCACCCATTTAATAATAATAAAATAATAATAGTTGGATGATTTGTATAGCGCCGTTTTTGTGAAAAATCACCTCAAGGGCGCTGTACAAAATATTTCTTAAGTAATTATGTACAAACAGATACAGAAAAACATAATTACCTGGCAAGTCACATCAGATGAACACAGTTTTAGAAAAATTTATTTATAGAGATGATAGTTTTACATGGTTATTTGTTTCTATTGATGTTACATTTATTAGATGATTGGTGGCACAAGAAGAGGTGGTATTTATTGAATTATTGGTGTTAAATTTTAGGACTGAAAAGTATTCAGTTGTATACTGCCCAGAAGAAGCTACGGTAGTAGCGAAACGCAGTCGGCAAAAGTGAAAATAAATGTGATGTTAACAAAGTTATTGTTTTATTTTTAAAAAAATGTTTTTGTATTTAATTCGTAGAACTCCATTTAATATATATATTTTTTTAAATTATTGTTAATCATATTTTATAATGTTGTTATTAAGATCTGCAAGTATTTTTAGTTTTTATTATTATGACAGCTGTTATTATAAAGCCATTTTCAAACTGTGATTAATCTACATTGTGACGACTTATTTATATGATTTTATTTACTCCCACTCCTTTTCAATTTGGACGGCTTTTTAAAAAAATAATCATTTATTATCGGTAAAACCGATTTAGTTACAATACAAATAAAATTCCCAATTCTGTGAGGTTTTGACATTTTTAATGTGTTTCCTCGTATTTAACTGACAATGTTTTCTTAATTGATTTATTTCAATGTGTTGTATTGTTTTGATAATGTGAACATACTGAGAAGCGGTGAATATATAATTTTCATTATTTAATTATTAATGTTATATTAGAATCATTCGTTATTTAAGCGTTTTGAGTAAGATTAAGAAAGAGGTGCTGAGATGGTTTGAGCATATAGAGCGAATGCATGAAGAAAGGGGTGTAAGGAGAATATTTGACGCAAATGCGAATGGAAGAAAAAGCCGGGGACGCACGAGGAAGACATGGCACCATCAAGTGAATCAAATACTTTAGTCGGGCTATGTAAGAAGTCAGAACAACAGAAGAAAATGTATGAGACGATGTATGAATGTGAACGAAGCAAGAAGTGTATGCCATGACCGAGTTGTTTGGCGGACCGTCCTATCTGCCTACCCTTACGGAGAAACGGCGTCATGGTTAGTTAGTTAGTTAGTTTATGAAACAGGTAGTTTAGATCCTTTATAGTAGTTACCTACTACTCGATTTCACTCTGATGTCAATATTCTTATCAGGAATATTTTTATTTGCGGTGATTTTTAACAAAAAAATAAATATTTTCCTTTTAGGAAAATGAGACACCTAGCACCAAAATTGTAAAAATATAGAAAATATTTGCATGTATATATTATTTTCCCAAAACATTGTAATTATGTTAATTATTCCTTATCAATTAAAACAAAGTATTTAATGCAGACCCCGGAGACAAGTGAGCTTGTGGCAGCTTTGCACAACTACTCTTTAGTTTTTTTTTAAATCCTATGTTATCTATGTCAAAAATAAAATAAAATAAAAAGAATAGAACAAACAATTTACCTATTTTAAGTTGATTTATCAAAGCTCTTCAGTTCATGATGGAAATAATACCGCGAATTAGCCGCTACAAACAAGCAACCATGTGGCGGTTTTGCGGGACATTTTTTTTTTTTTTGTAAATCCTTAACTTTCTATCTTAAACAATGAATAACTACGTTTAAGAAAAACGAATTATGGAACAAATAATAATTACTTATTTTAAGCATATTTTTCAACGTTCTAGAAGTTTGTAATGGAAATAACGCCGTGAATTAGAAACAATTGCATTGACCTTTTTATTTTAGATGGAATAATTCATATTTCATGACGCGGGTTCAATCCTCAAATAAAGCTCTCCGTTTTAAATTATTTACAGCTTTAAAAAAACGTTTTCTGCTTTACAAGTGGGATAATAATAAAAAATCAATCTCAAGTAGCTAATTTGTTTTAGAAAATCACCATGTTAAATCATGGGACACCTTCAGGGCTAGAAATTCGAGTCATTATTACATCGTGTCGTGGAGTGCGAAAGTTTTTATTTTTTTATGTCTCTAAGTAATCACGAATTTGAAAAATATTTATGGATATCATTCCGCTTAGTGCAATAGCCGATTGGATATCTGATGAGGAATATTTGACTATTTTCAAGAATTAATTAGCAGAATAATGAAGCCATTCATCAATATTATGGCTGCAATTTAAGCTCTCCTCGCTACGCCAGTCCCGGTACGCTCTACTTTAAGTCTGTGATAAGCACAATTAAATGCATAGCTTGTATTCACCTTTCGTGCTAGTAACGTAACTTAAATAAATAAAATATTAAAAAAACGTTTTAAGGGTGGTTATGTTATGTATTATTTATATGGAATAGATATTTTGCACTATTTATAAATTGTATTTTGTTCCTCTTTACATGTTGCTGATCTATTCAATTTATTTATTCTATTATATTCGCCCTATATGGGCTTTTACACGTATAGTTAGTTATGGTAAACAGGTGCAAAATACATCACAGTAGGTACATAGATAAAATAACGAACAAATACGGGAATAACATAGTGTAACTACCAAGGAGATAGTCTTCGCTACCCAGAGAGCGGGCTGCCTATTGCTACTGTAGGGCTTTTATTTATTTTTATTTCAAAGAATTGTAAACTGTATTTTATGTGCTAGCAGCACTTGCTGATAGAAATATTATATTTAAGCCTGCTCACTAAGTAATAGCTATTGATGTCCAACAAAAACAAAGTCGGAGACAGAACCGATCCCTGTGGGATGCCAGAATTTATTGAATGTGAAGAGAGGTGAAATCGTCAGCAAAAATCTAAATCGACCTCTCCCTCAAAAAGTCAGCAATCCACATACACAAGGATGCGGGAAGTCCGTAAGTAGGCAGCTTTCTCAGTGCCCAGCCCGGTCAAAGGCCTTGGAAAGCAAGGCCC
Source organism: Halesus radiatus (assembly GCA_022606495.2). Lineage (NCBI taxonomy): Eukaryota > Metazoa > Arthropoda > Insecta > Trichoptera > Limnephilidae > Halesus > Halesus radiatus. Next base: position 107,821 of record JAHDVE020004958.1, read on the forward strand.
TGCAAGAAGCTTCTTTAATCAGCTTGTTCTCAGCAGACTAAAACGATACCCTTTAAAATTTGATAAAAAAAAACCTCTCTCATCGAGGTACCTATATAAAGAGTCTTAGCAAAATCAGTGTATAATGTTGTTCACGCGTAGAAAGTAGGAAGGGGGTGAGGCGACTGTCAGTTTTGACTAAATCCTTCTGACCACAAATAAACTTTCGCCCTTGGCCGGTAGTCGCGACGCAGCCCGATGCACTTGCATTACCGGCTTGCCAAATTCCAGTGCTCCTTGCAATTTTAACATTAAAAAAGCCAATTTACACTAATACTGATTATGGTAACACAGATGAAAGGTTACACAGTTGGTATTTCTATCTTTTCCAGAACGACTCATGCAATCATATATATATGCATTATGCTGTTATCATTGGAGATCCGTGCCGAGCGAGCGCTTGTAATAGACTGAAGCCCGTGTTATCTCTGTAATGCCAATTGGCCGCATGTTGTCCACATTTTGAACGCTGATGTTTACTCCATTTATATACCTCAATGATCTGTCTATGTTAGTTCTATTTTTCTTGATGGCGGATTGTGGAGGTGTGGGGGAGGGATTTAAGTAATTAGTTACAGATTCGAATATTCAATCACATTCACTGATACTTATTCTCTAGACACATATATTAATAATTGTATATAGTTAGTTGAGAATTAATGTACCAATGGTTTAAGTAATAGGTTTTGCGTATTGCCTCATTCTTGGAACTAATGAAAACAATGAGATGGGCTGACCATTTGAAGAAAACTGTTGTCTTTGGGTGAGTAACACCCGCCAAGGATCGTAAAATCTGGAAAAATTAAGGGAGGCAATGACCAAGACTGGGTGTTAGAACTTATAAAGAAAAAGCAGAACCCGATGAAAATAAAATAGTTCAAACACAGTTTCGAGGTTTGTCATCTCTTACAGAGGTAAAAATATTTTTCTTTTGATATTTGGTTATTGTAATGTATTAAGAGGAACGGCTGCGGTGCCTGTTTCGTACAATTTTGGATTTTAGACCAAAATACCTATCCAAACAAAATGATATATATTTTTTTAAATAAAGGTATAGTAAATATCTAGTACGTATGAGAAGTATTTTATTTATTTTTGTTTTAAATTATGAAACATATGCCATGAAAAAAATCATTTTTCATGATTTTAGAGGCAACTTAAAAAAATATTATATTTTTAAAAAAATCGAATTTGCTTTGTAAGTATGATTACATAAATAAAAAAATAAAAACAAAACATTTAAAAAAAAACTTTTTTCTGGTCGATACTTTAAATTATGTATTGCAAATTTGTGTACCAACAGAAATTGGTCGTTTTTAATTTAATTCAAAGTTCACCATTAGGCTTATTTTAATATACGAGTATATATATATATTTTAATTATTAAAGTTACAAATAATTATATTTTCAATACATATGAAGTAAAACCTTTTTTTTAAATCACCATTAGCCCCCTAATAATTGTTATAGATGCCTCTAAAATCGCGAAAAATCAGTACCTTTAATGGCCTATATTTAATAATGTAAAACAAAAATTAATAAAATACTTTCAATACGTACTAAATATTTACTTAACCTTTAATTTAAAAAAAATATATCTTTAGGTTTAGGTGAGTATTTTGACCACAAATACAAAATTAAGTTTTGTATGAAACAGGCCGCGCAGCCGTTCCTCTTAAGCGTTCATACGAGGGGAGATATAGTGTGAATGTAATTGTTTTTTAAAACATACACATTAATTATTTTTTTATGGAATATTATTTCGATGTAATTGAGCAAAAATTTTACTCCAAATAAATATAATAATTTTACTACATTTAAAAGTTTTTTTTTTTTTTTTTTCAATATTATAGGTACCCTCCTAATAACTAAATTATGTTCCTATGTAATCTGTTTGTACAATAAATATTCAAGATATACGTATTTTGATTAATATAAGCGAGTTACCTTCAATTTATCAATAGTTCGATTATCGTGCACTGTCACCATTAGAAACACATCAGCCGTTGGGGTGAGATAGCTTTAACTGCAGTTCTATACAACACACGATACCTTAGATATATGTAAACATGACGTGTACCCATCACTTCTAGACTCCCAAGCCTAGAACTACAAAGTCCTACTATTGAACAGTTTCTATTCATGGCGTTAATTGTAGAACGATTTCAGTTTCATGATCAAAATTCATTTTACGTTCCGTGTTTTTTTTTTTAATTACCTTCTTTTCATATGGGAAATACCAAATATTCAAATCAATTTGATTTTACAAAAACCATCGCTTAATTATCGCTTGAAGACCATCAACAAACTACATCCTTAATATCTCATTAAAATATACCACGCACGAACAAAGACATTTAAAATACTATCATGCCTACATCTTGGAAATAAATAAGAGAGAATACACCAATATATTTAATAAATCTTAATATGTCGATCTGGATAAAATCAAAAAGAACAGATATTTTCCATATCAACAAATAAAAATCAAACATAACAATGTTTAGAAATATAAAAAAAATGTATTTGCATTTATGTCTTTTTTACATATTATTTTTATTTTATTTTTTTTATTCCTAAGCAAAATTGTATACCCATTACACAATAATACTATCTCATAAATACGTGAACATCTCAGTACAGGTTCTCCTAATGAGGCGATCACGGTTCGCTGTTATATATCAATAATTTACAGTACATAACCTTATTCTATATAATAATTGCTTACATTATAAAAAAATCTGTAAGTAAATACTAATGTATTAACAAATAAATAAATTTATTATGTTTTTTTTAACCTCGACTACTCAAATATGTTCATATTGACTGATTCCTGGCGAATCTCATACTATCCAATTTCGGTAGATCTTTTTAAGTCATCAATCTCACCTTTGCTTTTTCTAAACCGAAAACTCCATTGAATGGTGTTTGAATTCTATTTCTCCGTCCATAAGAAGTGATTAGCGCTCAACAAAAGAAAGTCTTCAGCATATTATCGCTCATACTATAAGTCTCAAGGTAGAATTTAGACTTATGTAAGAATCTGTAAACTATTTGCTAACATTTATTGAAATTAAAAAAGTTATTCTTATCTTTTCAACATCCTGTGCATTTGACCTAGTTTGGTGCCTGAGTTGGAGCCGCGAAAATCCGTGCATTTTTCAGAGTATCAGCTGCTAGCGAGACAGAAATAAATTCTGACAGATGTCGATGTATTACAACGGGTTGCGGCGGCATGGTTACATCCGTTTTGGAAGCAAATATATACATACAGATGCAGCCACCGGAGGAGAAAATCTACAGGAAATACACCAGAGATTAACCATACTGGAATAGATTTTATAATGGCCAAGCTTACTTAATTTACAAACATTTTATTAATATTTTTCTAGAACAATTCTAAGGTGTTGAAATCACTAGGTTTATAAATTTTTAGAAATCAAATTTAATATTTGTTTTAAAATTTTGTAAATATTTGCTTTTTAAATTCATTTACTTGCGATAATATTGGTTATTTCGAGCTCTGGAATGAAATCCCTTCCCATAGTCCACCCGGAAAAAGATTGTCTTCAATAAATTCGTAAATAATTATTGGCTATCTGTAACTTAAATGTGGACACAGATCTTGAATATTTCTATTTTTCTTGTATTTCTGTGATATTTTGTTAAAAACGATATCATGTTTGATTTGAAATGAAATTTTTTTTTCTGTGGCGGAAAAGTAGACTGAATTGAAACAAAATATTACGTAAATTATCCTTTATCCGTTCATTCTTTGAAACTACCCAAAAACTATCATCGTTTCGATAAAGAATGTTTTTTGCTGGGATACGTCGAACTTTATACCCAAAGGCAAATTTTAGTTTTCATTCGACACAACATTGGTTTTCCTTTATAGCGACGGTCCTCGGAGGCTTTGAAGATAATGATAAAAAATTGACAGCTCTTTTAAAGTTTAAGCTAATGCAAAGCTAGGAATCGGAACTATTTCCGAATGGAATTGAATTTTTGAGATACGTTTATGATACCGCAATAGATTTAGAAATAATTAAGATGATTTACAAACTATTCAAAGGTCACAATGTCTTGATTTACTTACTGGAGTTGATCAAAAGGAATGAAACTAATTTCGGCGTAATTTGATTAAAATGTTTTGAAAATTAAATTAATTCAAAATCTCAAGATATTTCATTCAATCCAAACTTCTTGAAATCTTCCATTCAATGGTACGAAATCTTGTATTTCCACCATGCGTGGGGAAGAGCGAGGCAAAAATAGGTGGGGACAAGTTGGGGATGACAAAATATTTACTTAGTACGAACTGCTACCGATATATTAATTTTTCTGTACGACCTTCCCCATAGTACCGCAGTACCTTCAGTACCTCAACCAAGTCGTGGAAGGCAGAATTGGTTACCACGTGACGCTCAAAGTTGTGTCTTTTGTAAGGAACGATGATTGAAATCGATAGGAGGCTGCAGATCCTGATGTAGGAGTTGGAATCATTGCTCCTATGCAGGTATCGAAGACGAAGATCAGGATTCAAATACACTAATGAACCATTAAGAAACGCTAAAAATCTCAGGTAAAAATACATGTTACCAATTCCAATATGTAAAAAAAAAATTGGTCAACAAATTACGAATATATTGGAATTAAATTATTTAATAAATTACCGGAAAACTTAAGATTTGTTAATAATCACTTGACTGAATTCAAAACAAAACTAAATAAAGCGTACCGAAAAATTAAACAAAATAAAACGACCCAGGCTGGTGTTGAATAATTGTTATTTTTAATAAGGAACTCCAATCCATTTAATTTTATCAACGATGACATTCTAACTTCAAACCCTTTTTTAATTTTTTTTTATAGTTATTTTCTTGTTTAAAATATTTTTTAAAAGTTTCAATTTTTCAAAGCCCGTTAAATTTCTCGCATCTATATCGGTTTTTTTGGTTAGAATGTCAAAACAAGTATGAGCTATACCGTACCTAATTTAATATTTTATTTATAGTAAACCATATCTAAACATAAATAATAAAAGCATGTACCTAATTAGAAACTTTAACTCAAAGAATAATAATAGTGTCTAACATTGACCTTATCATAATATCCGAATTGACAATTGGTTTTCCCTTGAATATTCTTATTTCTTTCATGAATAATAGTTTTTGTTTAAATATTGATCAACGATAATTATAATGTTTAAAATTACATAAATTAAATTAAAATCTCGCCGAAACTAAAAAAATACAAAACAAATTCGAACAAGATTTTTTTTATATAAACCCGATATCAGATACGTGCGGACGAGACCCTGACGTTAGATGGCGAGAATGCAATGGTACGAACTTAAAAGTCATTCCCTTTTAAAAAATAATTTATTTATAATTAATTATACATAACAAAACGTTTATATTGAGAAACAGAGTAACGTGAGTACTGCAAGACATTTCCAAATACCCGGAATTGTAAGACCCCGGTATCCACAGACGCGAAGCTTAAAACTCATCTCTTCGGTCATATCCACGAATGGTACAATTGCATACCCAATTTACATAGCGAAACTAGCCGGTTAGTACCTACCTAAAGCAATTTGAAACTTTTCATAGCCCGCTACATTGTAAATAACTCTAAATGTTTATAATTATCATATCAGATAAACCAAGAGAACAATTTTTTTTTTGTATTCTAAATTCTAAATTCTTTTAAAAAATTTATAATAACTTCTGTAGCCATAAGACTTTTAAAATATAATGTCGATGACAAATAAGATTTAATTATTAACTGTAATATCATGCAATGTGCACTGTTTTCCAATATAGTGTACTATGCATGTAAAACCATATCTTCTCAAGCTAAAACTTTCTAATATAACGCGTTAATCTAGAGTGACTAGCCAGGTAAGTATGTTTCTGTATCTGTTTGTAGATAATAAGTTAAAACCTAGCGAGTAATATTTGTACAGCGCCCTCGAGGTGATTTTTCAGAAAAACAGCGCTTTGCGAATCATTCATTTATTATTTTTATTATTGGAGGCTGAACGAAGTTGGGAAGTAAAAGACATCGGGAAGTGAGAGACATGGGAAGAGGGAGGTTGGAAAGTACTTGGTTATTCTAATCTGGTCACTTAACACGGCTAAAGCTATTACAAATAACGTTTCACTTCTGAATGGTGATCTTTAAAAATAATAATAATACTTGGATGATTTTTATAGCGCCGTTTTTGTGAAAAATCACTAGTATGGGCGATGATGAGAGTGAGTAATAATAACACACCGCAACGTGGTACAAACGCGTCGAATATTTAAAAAAATATATATTTTGCACGTAATAAATATAAACCTATACAAAATAGATTGTTTTTGCTCACGGCTGGTTTTAAATCCGCAACTCGTGGATCCGGAGCCAAAGAGCTTACCATTTTTCCATCTAGGTCGTTTAAATTAATTACGAAGAATGTACTAACAAGATAAAGACGCGATAATTTAATTTTAAAGAAATTTTTGCATGTGTAGTGGTGCACATCAACAGTGGTTCTAATTGGTACGAAATAGTTTAGAACACCCGCTCGTGTCTCCCCTTACCCCGCAGAATATCTTCAAAATAATTTTTCTTTACACACTTTATACTCCACGACAGGAACTGTTATTGAAATTACTGATTGTTTTTTTATTTAATTCGTGGAACTCCATTTAATTATTTAAAAATTTAATATAAATCAAATTTGATAATGTTATTATCAAGTTGTGTAAGTATTCAATTTTTTTATTTTTTTATTATAAGAGCTGTTTCGGGTTTCAAGGCCATTATCAAAAAGTCAAACAAAATACTTGCAGAACAATAACATTATTAAATTTGACTTACATTAAATAAATAAATAAAAGTTATTGAACTTTATTTTTATAATATTATTCACTCTTCATTAGCATTTGTCAAACATTTAATAATAATAATAATGCTTTATTCCAAAAGGTAGGCAGGGGTAGTGCAATGCAATACGTTGCATATTTACACTAATAACATGTCAAAATAAATAATACACTTAAATATGTATACATACTATATAAAAAATTACTGATTAATACAAAATGAAAAAGGTTTATGATGGATATTTGACAGTAATGATGGTATTCTTGGAATGGCATACTCTGCACCATAAGCTTCCCATGTGGTGGAGAACTGCCCTGAAAGAGTGCGCTCGTTCAACCAAGAACATTTCCGTAGCGCTGCAGTATCTCGAAAGACGGAGTATGTGGCTATATGTAGGTAGTATTATGGGTGATTTTTAGCTTATACCATTAGGATGCAGAGTATTCTACTCATAGTTCTGACATATACAGAGATGTGCAGAATGCGTTAAAGAGAATTCTTTTGACGGTTGAGCTGCAAAAATGAAAACACCTTGACAGCATACCTGCTCTAACGGATATCGGTCTTCTTTGTTTCTCCATATACTCAGTATCCTTCAGGTTTTCTGTAATAATATATTTCAAGTATTTTACTTTACGAACAACGTTCATGTTTCTTCCGTCTAGCCATACTGAGAGTATTTGCATCAGTTCGTTTTTACACGTGAAAACCATTTGGATTGATTTGGACGTCTTATATATATAAGGTTGTGGTTTATTACAAAATCTTCACATATACGGAGCAGTTTTTTTGGTGCCAGAAGAATCATATCATTTACGTAATTAATATTATTCACTCATACTCCTTGAACATGGCGACCAATTTAAGTTATTCCTCAAAATATGCTACACGAGTACTAGTGGCGGTAGTTTGCTGTTGGTTTGGGTGGATGTCAAACATTTAATCATTTATTTAATCTTTTATCCAGGTAACAGGAAACAACTTACTAGAAATTATCTTCAAGTACTCTACTTCCAATTGTGGAAAAGACTGTAAGAAACTGCTTTAAATACTGAAAATATAGTCAATATCTATTGCATTTTCCGTAAGTACAGCGGGTTTCTTCAAATCGTTACGCTTGTGACACTTTTTTTATGTTCATGACATAATAATTAATTAATGTTAAACAAGAAGACGTAATTTTCAGCTTGTTGGTAGCATGACCCACTGCAATGCTCCAAAATAAAATCTTTAAGTGTGTTTTACAAATCAGATACCATGATATCTCGATAATCAGTCAACCCATGGCCATAAATAGTTTCTTCCTTTCTCTCGTAAAATTGATTACTGTCAAAAGGGGTTTCTCTGCTTAGCTAATTTCATATTTTCTATACAGACGTAAGGAAGTTCTACGGAATAATAAAATCCACATCATTAAAAAGTCTTTTTTTTTCTAATCTGAACAAATTCAATCTGAATAATACATAAGAATAGTCTATGATTTACGTTTCAATATACACTAGTAATTAACAGTTAAAACAGATTTACCATTAATAATGAAATGAATAATAAATGTTTTTTGTACACCACTATTTTAATAAATAAATATCTAAATATTTCGATAGAAAGCAATCACTTTGTGGGTAGACATATTTAGTGAAAATAAAACAATAACTTTGTTTATAACCACGAGAATTTAATTTTTTCAGGACCGACCGGTTTCGCTTATCACAAGCATCATCAGGGTACAAAATTGATCAAAAATACATAGTGTGTGTTTATATATACAAAATAGAATGAGAAAGAACATAACATAGAACAAAGAAAAAATGAGATAGCATGAAATAGAAATCTGACATAATACCAGAGAGAAAGAGACAGAAGTGTACATAATGGAATACCAAGGAATACCTGAACAGGTGATTATGGGATAATGGGAAATTTTACGAGATCATAGGAAATATACCTAATATTGGGCTATTGTAGACATTTAGTTGATTATTAAGAATTTTGATTTTGGTTTTAACTGTTTTCTTCATTTCGAGTGATTCTAAATTATTAAATCTGTTTCCATGGCCATTTTTATGAAGAATATTAGCACCGGTGCTTTGAATGAAGGTATGATCTTTATCAATAAGGTGATTGGCGAATTTCGAAAAGCCGTTATTATTTAAGCATCTAAGATGTTCTTTAATTCTAATATTGACATTGCGTGTTGTTTTGCCAATACAGAATGCTGAACAATCATTACAATCTAATTTATAGATTCCGGAGTGAAAATTGTCTTTGAGCAAGGGATGTCATGGTTTTTTGTTGAAACTATTGGCTTACTCCTGTAGTCTGGTGTCGTGATAGTGGTCAATAGATGGGTGGTGATGATATTGTTTATGTTAGTGCAATAAAATTTCTTGATATACCGTTGTCTGACATCAATAACTTGCATTACTTTGAATAATTCATCACCGGGATACCTGAAGGCTTTTTTGAGAATGACTCTTATTAGTGATTTCTGTGCTTTTGCCAGGGGGTCTAAAATTATTTTGGCACAACGGCCCCATCCTAAGGATGCATATTCAAGTTAAGAATTACGCATGGCGTAATATATTGATTTTCGATCTTTTACAGGTAGAATATTTCTAATAGTCATGAAAAGGTGAGTATGTTTTCTTCCCGTTTTGGCAGTTGAGTTTTTTTTTTTTTTTACATGAATACCGCACAAGAGTCCCAACTGCTCCCAACCGTCTGGAGCCAGTGAGACTATGGTATTCCCAATTGGGGAATGTTGTGGGGCTAAAGGTATTGGGGAGGGAAGGAGAAGGGGAAGAAGAAGGTGGGGAATACCTGGCTATTCAGATCTGGTCACCAAACACGGCTAAAAGCCATTTCACGCAACGTTTCAATTCTGAATGGTGGTCTTTCACCAGGGCGATACTGAGAGTATCTTCCACTCTGGAACGTGTGCAAATATACTATATATTATTTTTATTTAATTAATTGCGATACAACACAAATTAATTAAATGAAATTTACTTGCGCACGCGGGGATTTGAACCCGCGACCTTCGGATTCGTAGTCGAGAGCCTTACCCCTCGACCATGGAGGCCGTCAAGATGATGTGGTCTTCACATCTCAGAAATTTATCAATGATGATTACTAAATATTTTAAACTATCCACGCATACTAAGTTACTGCAAGTACAGGTATTTAATTCATTGCAAAGGTGAGCAGTAATGTTTAGCATTTATTTGGGTGGTCCCGCTTGCGTTGCACTGGAACATATAATTTAGTTCTATCTGTATTGAGAGAAAGATAGTTATTGTCTAGCCATTGCATAACCTTGTTTATACCATGAAATTTCTGCTTTACTATGAACTATACTTTTGCCTTCATAAATGAAGACTGTATCATCGGCAAAGGTGATGTGATTGGTAAGGTTACTGTTACATAGGAACATATAGTAATGTAAAAACATTTGTGAGATAACTCTTATTTTATAAAAATGTCCTTAGTTTTGTATAGTTATTTTTACTTTAATATATAATTGTTTATCTTCTCCCATTACTTCGTTTGATTATTTTCTATATCCTTATTATTTGTTTATGCTTATATCTCATAATAATTATCAGTAAACATTGTGTATCCTGAGAGAAACCATCGGTTAAGAAACATGTAGTTATTTATTGATTAAAATAGTGCCTCGAACAAATAATTTAATTTTTATTAAAACTAATAAGAAATAGTTTTATTCAAATCACTGATATAATTCAGAATAACTTCTTTTTTTACGTTAGGATTCAGACTTTTTGTATCTTTCGATTGATTACTCGAGCCTTAAAAGAGATGCGTTGTAACTTAAACTTTAGAAAATATTTTAAATATGTGTATCCAATCGTAATAATATATATTGGGTAATATTGAATTGGGTAATTAAGCAGAGAGTATGAAAAACACAAAATAATTCGTTGACTTGGTTAACAAAAACCGCTGTTTACAAATGATCATCTACTCTTTCTACGTGCGACTTCTCGGTGTTATTATTACCGGATACCATTAATGATCAAATCTAATCATTGTAGAAAAATAATATTAACATAACCCAAATGAAACATGATTACGAAAAAAAACGACAGGAAATAAAAAGATTTCAGTCGCATCTGGGACTCGAACCCAGGACCTTTGCCTATCCGGGGCAACCGCTTAACCAACTTCGCTAATGAGACCAGTTCAATTTATGTCATCTTCATCGATATCATATCTCAAATTCAAGATTTTTAAATATTATTGTCCATTTTTAATCCCATATTATTGGTAGCTATCTTTATAATTATTATTTTTTTAAATCTCAATAAAAAATAATTATTAATTAAAAATTGAATGATCAAATCATTCATTTAATTGTTTTTCTGAATATAATATCCTAAATCTGAACAATAGTACATGATTATTTTTATTTTTATTCATTTTACAGTCAATTTCAAATGTACAAACAGAAAATTATTTCGATACATTTACATTATGTAGGTGTGTAAAGTAGGAAAGATTTTTACTGTAAATGCTTTATATGTAATAGCGTTTCGTGAACACCTCACTGGGAGAACCTGTCCTGAGGTGTTCACATGTCTTTGCAATATGTGTGTGTATTTTTTGTTAATTTCTTATATTATATTATATTATGTTAATTTAACAACTATCTCCACCTAAGAAAATCTAATTATTTCTATACTTGCATAATGTAAGACAGTTTTAAAAGGGCCAGTTAATGATGTGAACGTGTTAAAACCGGTAGCGAATTATAAAATTGTAAGAACTGTACCTATTTACGTTGTGAAATAAACTCTTCAAAACAAAATATCTAAAAATTGTTACTTAGTAAATGACCTAGATATAAAAAAAAAATATATATATATATGAACCGGCCTTATTACCTAGCTAATATAATATACTGTATTAATCCAGAACCAATCTTGTGGCTGGTGAGGCATGGAGATTTTGGGCAATATGAAAATGATATTATCTATTGCCTGAGGCTTCTAGCTCCACTGTCCACTATTTTTCATCAAATCTTCAAAAACCAATATCTAGAAAAACAGAAAAATGTTTTTGGAAGGTATTATTTGTATTAGACGGCAGAAAAAAACTTTTTTGTATGTATTATTATGGTTATGGATGAATATTTGTGAAAATAATAATACGATATTGGAATTTACGTACGTAAAAAATGTAAATGTATATCTAACTATGTATTATAGATTAATGCATATAAAATTAAAGTTTCTTCAAATGATTGGTATTCACTTAACATATGTATTCCTATATTCCCGATGATGAAAGCATCGCTTTCAAAACATGTAGATACTCGTATGTATGTATATATATATATAAAGTGGTGAAAACAAAGTATATTTTTATAAATTAATTAAGTGTGGGAAATGTGAAGTCGCGATTAGGTTGAGCTTTAATGAAAAATATTCGTTCAAATTTTTACTTCACATTTCTCTGGCGCAGCGGTTGACATCACTACCCACCACCTGCCCTATCGTTATAAGCAGAAAGGTAGCTAAACTGACTAACCGTCACGCCATTTTTTCCTGCCTTCCAAGGCAGACTGGATGGACAGTAAACAGCTCGGTCTCGGTACACACTCGTTGCTTCATCAACATTGTTCATTTAATTGACACTTCCATAAGCCTTGTTTTTTTTCCAGAATCTCCACATTTTTCACACTATCATAAATGATTTTACCACACATATACCTGAAGGATCTCATTTCTACAGCAATCAGTCTACTTTCATCCTTCCTGTCAGTTTCATGCCTCACTGCTATACATCAGGGTTGGTATTAGCCCTCCATTTTGAACTGCCAGCTTCGCTTCTATGGATGATTTTTGTTAGAGACTACCGCTTTCAGTCTTCCATTTGATTTTCTCCTGTATTTTCCCTCTTTCAATATCCCTATCAGCCTTTCCATCTCTCATAAACCAAGTATTTATCATTCAGACTTATTTACTTACATTATTAACTCGTTCTTCATACATTCTTAGTTCATCCTAAATAAGAGAGTCTGTAGATCCTCCATACCGTTAGAAATCACCACAGCTTCATCAGCATACAACAGGCAACATACTTTTAGATAAGGTACTGAATTTAATCACAAATTGTAGTAAAAATGAGGAAATTAGCAGAATTTAATACAGGACATTTTCACATACTGTGATTTCGGTAGAAGTTTTTTTTTATGGCAGCAGCAAGGCTTATCTATCTTAATATTTTTCTGGAAGAAATTTATGTAGACCCCTGAATATATTTTTTAAGATTCTTTTACAGTAGTATGAAAACAATGTTATAGTGAGAAATTTAAGGTGGATTTGTTTATAAATTTCGATTTACGTTTATCATGGTGGACAATTTTATGTTTATCTTGTATGATTATTTCCAAAGATTTTTGTTAAATTTGTATATATATGCATTTTTTTGTGAGATTTTATCAACGTTAGTTACGCGTGTACCTATGATACATCAAAATACACAAATTTTAATAATAATAACTACTATAATTTTATTTTTTATGCCTGATTTCTCGATTTTATTTTTATTAATAACAACAAAAAATCTTTTATAATTTCTCATATCAGTTTAATATTCAACTAATTAAAAATAACATTTTTTTATTAATTACCTACCTGCTTTCATTGCTTATTGTTTATTTTTTGTTCACGTTTGTAATTTATCTATTCGCTTATTAAATGTATATTTTTTATCCTGATGAAGGAAGCTTTATTTTATGAATTTATCTATTCACTTATTAAATGTATATTTTTTATCCTGATGAAGGAAGCTTTGCTTCTGAAACATGTAGATATTTATATATTAAAAACAGTAATTTTAACGAAGTTATTCTTATTAATTGATAAACTAAAGTTCTTAAAAACTTAAGACAAGATTTTTGTGCATAGCGCAAAGGGTAACAATTATTATTTTTGTAAACAATAATTATTAATCTAAAAACACTCATCCAAATTGAAAAAACCTTCCGAGCAAAGATAAATGTCGCCGGCAGGACTCGAACCCGCACCCTTCTAATGTCCGGTCAGATGCTCTACCGTTGAACTACGTCGGCTTATCGCAAACCCGCCAAGTTAATCAATATATACTAGTGTTTCATTCAATAATTACTGTTTTTTATTATATTTCACCTGTAAACAACCAACTTTATTAGTATGAGAAAGGCTTGTAACGGCTAAATTCCTCAAATAGATGGTGTCGAGACAAATTATGTCTACATTTTATTGGTGAAAATTGCTTTGACTTGTCAAATATTTATTAATTGATAAACTAAAGTTCTTAAAACTTAAGACAAGATTTTTGTGCATAGCGCAAAGGGTAACAATTATTATTTTTATAAACAATAATTATTAATCTTATTGAAGTTATTCTTATTCATTATATTAATAATGATGCCACAAAGTCATTACTCGTCTATCGAAGAAATAATTTTATTCACTGACAAATAATATACGACATGTTCGATTCTAGTTGAACTAAAATTAATCAATATTTTTTATGCGTCAAGACAATCTTTTAAAGCGTTGTCAATAATAAGAACTGTTAATTTAAATACATCGTAAATATTGGGTGGGAACCCGACGAATTGGACCACTCATCTAATAGCCGGTCGTTAAATAATTTGATGTGTCTACACTCTTTCATAAATCAACCTTTTGGTAATATAGGCAAGATGTGAAATGAAAAAAACTTTGTTCATACTGAAATAACAGCGTACGAAATATTTGCTAAAATTACCATCAATTATTATCTTATTCATCACATTATCCGATATTTCTACCTCTAAATTTATCGAGTCCGTACAAACAATGTGGAGTTACAGTATCGGATGTGGAAGTAGTCAAAGCATTGTGTATTTGAAAGTCATATAACTAATAGGTGCGACAAATCCCGATGAGTAAACACCAATCGATACTGGTGTTGTTCTAAAGGTGCCTAAATTTGTATTTGTCCAAACGTTTAGTGTACTCGATAATATTATGCATTAAATCCTACCTACCTGATGCTGACCGGAAGCCAATATAAATCCCCGAACGTGCTATACTAAACACAACTTTATGTGGGTTGTTACTTTACCGCTCTGATTTGCAACATCAACATTTGAACATCAACGCTTGTGTACAGTATCACATGATGCGACTAAACTAACTTGCCAGCTATTTACTAGATGCCTGAATAATCTATATTATAAGCACATGGCGGGTGTTACTTTGTCAACTTTACGCTGCTTGAAATGGCTTTAACCGTATTTAGTGACCAGATCTGAATAGCCAGGTACTTCCTCACCTTCCTTCTTCTCCATCTCCTTCCCTCCTCACAACATACCCCAATTCGGGATTCCATAATCTCACTGGCTCCCGACGGTTGGAAGCAGTTGGGAATCTCGCATGGTAATCAGATAAGAAAATTTAAAGAATGGTTTTGACCATCAGCGCCTAGTATAAATAATGCGACCAAACCAATTTCTTTTTAAATTACAAATTAATGAGTTTATATAAAATAAAAATTTACTTTACAATAAAATACAGTTCTGCAAATTAATCTTGAGACTATAAATGACATGTTACTTACTAGACGGTAATTTCAAAATACATACAACCGAAAACGTTTAGTATATACTGGGCGTAACTTTATGTCGGTTGTAACTTTACCAGCATGATTTGCAACATTAGCATTTGAACATCAACGCAGAGTACGAATAATGCGATTACACCAACCTGTTACTTACTAGATGGTGATGTCCAAATACTTACACCCCAGGACGGTTAGTATCCTGAGCGCAACTTTATGTCGATTGTAACTTTACCAGTATGATTTGCTACACCAGAATTTGAACATCAAAGCTATGAATATTTCTGTTTTCCTCTCCATTTGATGTGACACATTTTTTGTTTTAATACGAAACGCATAGTTTTGTGATTTACATAAGCTTGGAGTTTTATTTCTCCGAAATGTATACTTGAAATATGTAAATGAAAAAAATTAAGGAAATGCCCGTATTGGCTACATTAATACTAAGTTATTTTAAAAAAAAATAACGAAATAGTATTTGTTTTTGTTTTAATCAAATTTATTTAATTTATATTTATGCATTATCAACCTTCATCAGGAACATACACATATAATCTAAATTAACGTACATAGTTGTATAATAATAAAGGCAGTGAAAGTGGGGGAAAGAGATAGTATATATGTTTAGTTCAACCGAAACCGGTTGATAATTCATGAAAATAAACCAAATAAAGTGGTTTAAATTTTTTTTTTCTTTTCTTTTAAATTATAATCCTAAGCCACAAAGTGATTGCTTTCTTCGATAAACCTTTACCTAGATTGCCCTGAAGAGGGCCATCCTGCCATAGGACAAAACAGTAGAATAACAAAACTAAGTTTTAATACACTTTATTTACGCCCACATAATAATTTATATAGCCTCCACATAATTTTCTTATATCTGCGAGATTAAAAAACCCTATTAATACGTTAAAATGTACGGTATAATTTTTTTTTTTAATTTCCAATAGCACGTAAGTGAAGTTCTGTTTGATTGAAGGTATAATACGGAAAAGCTGCGAGTTTTCTAATAAATGTGCTTCTCCGTAAACGGATGCATGCTTTTAAAAAAACGTTACATGAATTTGAAAGCTCCTTTATATAAATCTCAATGATTGCATAACCTTACGTTACTACCAAGTCAAAAATACAAAATATAAACATGAAAAGGAATATCCGTACATACATATTAGTGCTTTCCGAGTAAGATAATGCTCTCCGTCTATGTAATTTACCAAATGTTGAAAGTGTTCTAAAAACTCCTAAATAGGGTGAACCTGAAAATAGCCGAGGATAAATATACCGAGGTAATATTTTAATAATCTTTTGAATAAGTTATAAATTTGTAAGGCCTCATAACATGTAGAAAGCCATTATAATATTTCCACTTAAACTGCACTAATAAAGGCAAGGAAAAAACGTTTTTTGTTTGTTATGTTGGGCAAACCTAGAATAAAACATATTATGAAATACAAGGCTTGCCAAAAATATGCATTCCATTTTATTCAAATTCCGTCAAAAATTCTTTATAAATTCATGCAATCACTTAAAACCGTTCGTTTGTTGTGTCATTCAATATTTACGATATTCATCAACATGTTTACAGGAGCCGTGATGCATCGAACCTATCATATTCAAAATTGAACATTTTTCCGTATAACGTAAACGTTTACCGCTTTCGAGAGAGAAACATAATGTCAGGATGAACGAACAGTACATTTCTTTAAATTTTAGTATGGAGTAAAGTACTTCATTATTTTTATACAATTTTCATGTTAACTACAAGAAGTGTGTTTATTTGACCTCTTTGGTGTTAAGTTACTACGTGGGCTACTATTATAGGCAATCTTAAAGAACGAAAGTGTTTCGAAATTCAAGAATGGTGTGTTCAAAAGAAAAGGTGAATTTTGAATTTTTGCGGGCTGTGTACATTCGATTTTATTTTATTTTTATGTTGGTACAGAAATGTTTATCATATGTTAGCATTATCAGCCATTTTGGATCAGTGGTTTATTTTTGACAACTGGAAAGATTAGTCACATTTTTGGGTGTTCTTCGATTTTTTACTTTTTATTATTTTAGTAAAAAATCGAAAAACATCGATTTTTTAGATCTTTTGAAGAAATGCTGATGAGGACATAGAAAATAAAGCAAATCTAAAATTTCATTTCAATCGGACTGATGATGCCTCAGAAAACGAACCTAACATATGATAAACATATGTGTACCAACATAACAAAAAAAAATCGATAATCGAATCTACACAGCCCGCGAAAATTCAAAATTCACCTTTTCTTTTGAACACACCTCGTACAACAAAAAGTTTCTGTATGCGTATTATGTACATTAACGCTAGTATCACCAATAACGTTGATGAAATTGAAGAAACTTTTTAAAATATTAGAGAAACAATACACATTCTTGTGATTACGGAAGCCAGAATACGTAAAGGAGAGGAAATATTTTTCAACATTGCTGTCTACCCTGGAATGTTTGCTTCCCGCGAGACGGACAGAGGAGTAGGAGTCGCTATCTACATCTACAATTCACTCAACTATAAAAAAAATCAAACAATTCTGCGGTGTTCATACTTTCTCGGAATTTCCATCACGGTAAAAAACATTAAACCTGTACATTTGTATGCTTTTTACCGTAAGCCGAACTCGTTTTTTTACAGATTTCTTTGACTCTTTAGAATTAATATTAAATAAAAACAAGCATACATACATTCATACATGCATTCATGCATACATGCATACATACATACATGCATAGAAGCATACATGCATACATGCATACATGCATACATGCATACATGCATACATGCATACATGCATACATGCATACATGCATACATGCATACATGCATACATGCATACATGCATACATGCATACATGCATACATGCATACATGCATACATGCATACATGCATACATCTTTTTCCCCTTGTCCAACTCACGGCAGGGACCCATCGCATCGACAAAGCGCCTCCAGGCGTCCCTGTCCTGTGCTACGTTAACGGCATCCGTACATATTAGGTCCATTCTCTCCTGGCACAGCATTTGGAGTTCTAAAAATAACAAGGCACTTTCATTTTTGGAGTTCTCAATATCAATGTCTGAATAGACACTGTTATCGCAGAGAGATTTATTCACACATTTGAATTATATAACCATTATAAATGTAACATTTTCCTGCTAGACCTATTTCCGTTTATGTTTTCTTTTTTCGTTTTTGCTTTTTTCCCGCGTTTCTCAAGAATTTTTATTTAAAAGTTAAATCTGTAAATGTTGTTTAATGGTTTTATAAATGTAAATTCTCATAAATTATAATGAATAAACTAATTTTGTGAATTTCTACTACGTGGGTCTGTATAAACACTTACGGTATTTTATTTCTTTCGGGTGCTATATACTCAGTGCTATATAACCATAATTTTTTATTCTATGACTTTCGCTACTTTGTTGTATAAAGGCGAAAATCTATGTATAAATTTCTGCAAAACTTGTTTATTTTTATCTTATTTTTTGTGAATGGCACCCTTGGTTTTGTTGTACTTTTATGTTGAACTTGTATACTTATCGATATAATTTTGTACATGTATTATTACTGTAGATCTTTGTCAGTTATTTTATGTTGTTGTGTTACTTATACGTCCGTTTTGTATCCTGTTGTATAACATGTGTAATGTAAATTTTTTATTTGTCCCAAAATTAGTTTTATAACACATGGGATTGAGAAATTGAAAAAGTTTTAGTAATAATTATTGATTCATACCATTAACATTTGTAAAAAAAGTTTCAATAGGTGCCTTAAAAAAACATTTTGATCACCGTGAATATTTGACTAGATAAATCTAAGTGGGTTGGTATTTTTCTTGTCGGTCCCCTTTAAGTATATTGAACAATACCCATGAGACAAAGTGGATTGGTGCTTATATGAAACAGAAAACGCAAAATGGTCTATTGGGTAGAAGCATGTTACATTGCGCACTCGCGCTTCACTTATGTCCCGAACAATTCACTTACCCCGAAGGCAACACGAGCAACTGCAATAGATTACGAGTGCAAATGAGGCAGGAGTCCACTTAAAGGCTCGTCCGGGTAATCACATGTGCAGATTAACATATTTACCCCTAGCAATGTGTTGTTATACCAGTTTTGTAGTCCATCATGGCATAATGGGGAGTAACTCTAAAACAGCAGCATAAAGACTGAACACAGAAACAGAAAAAACAACAGCACATAAAAGCTCTTGCGGGTAGAGAAATGTATTGTATATATCGACGGTACTAACGGAAGGCGTCGAATCTGCTTTTTGCGAGGTTTACAGGAGAGTAAAAACAACGTTAGATTTTACTTAGATACTACTATTCCAGATGCATCATGCAGTTTCGGTCATTTTTTTCGGCACATTTTTTTTCCATCGTTTAAAATATAGAATACATTGTATAGTAGACAATAAATCGAAAATTGAATTTTTTCACATTTGACGCCTTACATTGAAACCATCGATACATATAAAGAATACTTTTTAGCAGAAGTATCGCTAAATATATGTATATTGAAGGAGTGCAGAGGGGTAGGAGAAACCCTCGTGCTTGTTGGCCAATCAACCATTACTATACATAGATCAGTACAGCGAATACCTGGCAAATAATTATATAATTAACTTGCCATATTATTTTCTCAATGCTGGCAATACTACCGTGATAAGTAAAACCACATTATTTATGAAAATTAGAAAAAAATGACTTGAATATGAGAAGTTAAGTTATTAAGTATCAAGTTTCATATGTTTTACATAAGACATAATTTTATATTACTTGTTTTTAGTATCCAAAAAAATAAAAAAAAATTTGATGTTATTGCAATTTAATCGCTGTTGGTAAGTAAAAACGCAATATCTCCATTTTGGCAAAAAATCAGTACATTAGGCCAAATACAAATATCCTTAAAAGTTAAACAAAACTCGACCCTTCATTCGGGAGATGACTCCTATGGAAATTACTGTGTTTTTACTTGCAATGGCAGATTACTTGTGACCAGTCTTACGGCTGCCAGCGGACAGCTCATGGCATTTCTCCATCAAAATGTTTATGGTTTGTGATTTGCACCTCCTTTATCAGCATTATCTTGCTCAAATGAGAGGAGGCAGATCCAGAACATCTGCACTAATCATTATAGATTTGTTTTGCTGATATTTCAACAGTTCCTCTTCCACGTGTCTAGTGATGGATAAAAATCCTGACGTTGAGATCGTTTCTTCATAATGTGGTTAAATGGAGAACATCTAACGCATTCGTGTTGTAACCAGTTTTGATCAAATCACAAATCAGCAAATCCGAAAGGAATGCTAGGCCGATTTAAGAGTAATGCACAATGTTTTCAAGAGAAGCAATTATTAATTTAGATTCAATAAAATTTATCAATACAGATGGAGAAGGAAATGCGTACCAGTGCATTGTTTGGCCTATGGAATGCTGGTTAATTATTCTTAAAAGATCAGCTGCGAAGCTTTGCGATTCCTAAAATCTAGTCACAAACAAACCGTATTCATTTAGTATGCCGCACGATTTGGAGTTGGTCTAACTTCAGCCATGATCCAGTGATATTATTCCAGCCAGGTATGTAACACCCTATATTTGTAGCAAAGACTCCAGATGTTGGAGCACAAATAATTTTCCAAGCTAAGCTCTAACTAACAGCATAATCTGATTATCTCTAGAATTCATAAAGTTATTCACAGTTTTGGTGAAAATAGTCACTCTATTGAAATATGCGCAACACGACTTATTTTCAGTATTCAAGTTCGAAGATCGTTTACAAGCTGTAAACTTAATTGCTCGATTTATTAGAACTTAATTTCAAATAGCTTTTTCCAATTACTTCGGACTTCATTAATGAAATGATAATATTCTTAATTAAAAATCAAGTCTTGGTAATAAACGGTTAAAAAGAGGAAACTTTATTAAGACTCGAAATATATATTTCATCATGTAGAAAGAGTATTATTTTTTTTTTAAATTTTATGTGTTAGCTGTTCATTTTTTACAATTTTTAGTAGAAAAGCCTACTTCTATTGTACCAAGACTTCTTTAAATAAGGTTCATTTTATTAATTGTGTAGTTGTATTACACGTTGTACACATTATGTACATACATTTTTAATTACCTATGTAAGCTACACAAGACCAAATGAATTAAAATAAGTTGTAATTCGTTACTTAGCCTTTTTATAACGAACCTAGCAGATTTTTTTTGGTCAGCATAACATATTTAAAATGGTAAAAATGGGTTAGTGGTAAAAAGCCTAGAGAGGTTTTTTACTTTTGATAATTTGGGAAGTACGAGGCCAATTTGCCCCTTTACAAAATAGAAATATTTCAGGCATTTTTGATTGTTAACCACGCGGGGTTAATTCAGGTCCGTTATTAATATCATAGCTAAACATAATACGTACTATTGTATGAAGCTATCACTTTGTGGTAATGCATTATAATCAAATGAAACACTCAAACGTTGTTTTCACCACATTTATTTTACACGCCTACCGGTTTCGGAACAACCGTTCCATCGTCAGGGCATGTGTATACCAGTATACATGGTTAAAACAAAGTTTAAGTGTTTCATTATATTTTGTATGTTACTACTGATCATTTTAATTAAATCGTATTGGTGATTATATATCCTATTTGTGGGAAAAATGTGCTCGTAAGCAATTTTGTCTTACATAATAATAATATTCCGAAATGTGTCGTTCTAGAATCAAATGCAAAAATTTTACCGCATTAAGTTCGACCTTTGTTTCTCTTTGTCCATTTGTAGACTATTTCTAACACAAATGTCAATCAATAAATAATATTATAATTATCCTGTATATGAGGGCTGACATTTAAAACCGCCTCAACAATAATGGTACCCCAAGAGCAGGTCCGTGGAGAGGTCAGGCAAGAGACTTGTAATAAAAAAGGTTCGTTTTCATTTAACAACAGATAAAAATATTAAATTCTGTCGCCAGACCTTTTTTTTCAATGAATCTATTGAACAAGAGCATAGATATCAGAGTTAGGTTAGGTTATTGCCGTCATTCTCAAAATATTTTTATTTTCAATCAAATAATTTTTTGTTTTGTTTTAAGCAGCAAAACTATTATCGAACTTAATTTACATCATGAGTTTAATTAATTGTTTTTGTGTTTAATTCGTAGAACTCCATTTAATTTTATAAAAATTTAATGTAAATCAAATTTAATGATGTTATTATCAAGTTCTACGAGTGTTTATAGTTTTTATTATTGTGACAGCTGTTTCGGCGTTTAAGGCATCAGTTTGAAAATGGCCTTAAATGACGAAACAGCTGTCACAATAATAACTAAAAATACTTGCAGAACTTAATAATAACATTATTAAATTTGATTTACATTAAAAAAATTTTAAATTATATCATGAGCTTTGAGGATTAGATATATCGATTTAACCTTTATGTCAAAAAGTACAACATATTTTTAATTGCATAATAGTTTTTTTAAATTTTTTTATTTAACGTCGTTTTTTTATTTAATATCAAATTTAATGATGTTATTATTAAGTTCTGCAAGTATTTTTAGTTTTTATTATTGTGACAGCTGTTTCGGCGTTTAAGGCCATTTTCAAACTGTGGTTAATCCGCATTGTGACGACTTATTTATATGATTTTATTTACTCCCACTCGTTTTCAATTTGGAGGGGTTTTAAAACAATAATGATTTATTATAGGTAAAATCGATTTTGTTAGAAAACATTTAAAATTCTGAATTGTGAGGTTTTCACATTTATAATGTGTTTCCTCTTATTTAACTGATAATGTTTTCTTAATTGATTTATTTAAATGTGTATTGTTTTGATAATGTGAACGTACTGAAAAGCGGTTAGTAAATAATTTTCATTACTTTATTAATTAGTCATAACAGTTCATCCAAATCTCTGTCGAAGCTGGGTAAGTTAAATAGGTTTTTTTTTTATTTGACTAGCCCATTTGGGACCCGCAAACATTAATTTAATATGAGTATTTTAAAGTTGTTGCGCTTTTTCATCTCTAATTTTACATTCACTACAGTAATGACTAATACTAACCGTTTTTTTAGGCTTTCCTTGGACATCAACTATCCACTAATTCTGGAAAATTATTCAATGCGCTAACCGTGTTTTTTTTTACATCGCACGGGTGTAATGCGGGATATAATTAACTTAAATGGAAATTTTGTAAAGTGTCCCAGCCACAGTAGGAATATAATATCAAGTTAGGTAGACGGCCTCCATGGTCGAGGGGTAAGGCTCTCGACTACGAATCCGAAGGTGGCGAGTTCAAATCCCGCGTGCGCAAATAAATTTTATTTGATTAATTTGTTCTGTTTCACAATTAATTAATTTAAAAATAATAAATGTTATATTTGAACACGTTCCAGAGTGGAAGACACTCTCAGTATCGCCCTGGTGAAAGACCACCATTCAATATTGAAACGATGCTTGAAATGGCTTTTAGCCGTATTTGGTGATCAGATCTGAATAGCCAGGTATTTTGTTATCTTCCTCTTTTCCTTCTCTTCTCCTACCCCTCCCCGATACCTTCAGCCTCACAACATTCCCCAATTGCGAATGCCATAGTCTCACTGGTTCCAGGCGGTTGGGAGCAGTTGGGATTCTTGTGCGGTATTCATATAAAAAAAGAAGGTATTAATACATATGTGTATAACTGATCAGTCGTCAACAATCGATCTGAAACTGTGTGTGAAAAGCACTTAATGTATTTGTAAAGCTTGTGTTCCCATTGCCTCAGTGCGCCCAAATCCAGCCCAGCTATTTAAATGTTCGATTTAAGTTTTATCGCCTTTGTCCGCTTTTCCGTGTTTGGTTTTATTCGCGATCGCATGATTTAACTTCGCCATGAATAAATTCCGTGAAAGCGCACCTATTTAACTTTCTTAAGCAAATCGAAAAGCGTGTTTCGTAATTAAAACGCAACACCATTCAGTTGTTGTTTGCATGCTTTATGCTTCACGAGTACCTACCTGCAGAACTAATATTTCATTATTAGGATGTTAGAAATAATTAATGATGGAATTCCAACGATTCAAACAAGTTTTAGGTGAAGGTGAAAATATTTAAAACTTTATTCTTTAAAACTGTACTAATCATTTATTTCGCACAATCGTTGCTCGGACTGTAGTAGTCTTTTATTTTATGTTCTAACAGAAGATTATATTGTTTTGGGAGACCATCGATCGAGTGAAAAATGTTGAGATTCGTAAAGAATGCAAGGCTGATGTAAGCGTAGTGAGCAAGATTAAGAAAGGGACGCTTAGATGGTTTGGGCATGTAGAGCGAATGAACGAAGAAAGGAGTATAAGAAGAATATATGACGCGAATGTGAAAGGAAGAAGAAGCCGGGGACGCTTGAGGAAGACATGGCACGATCAAGTGAATCAAATACTCGAGTCGGGCCATGTCAGAAGTCGGAATAACAGAATAGAATGTATGAGGCGTTGTATGAATGTGAATGAAGTTTATGCCAAGATCGAGTTGTTTGGGGGTCCGTCCTCTCTGCCTACCCCTGCGGGGAAACGGCGTGATGGTTAGTTAGTTAGTGAGTGGGAAAGCATTTTATGAATAATATAGTATGAATAAATATGTGAAACGTTAATCAGTAAAGTTTCCACTAAATATCAAAAATTCACACCATCGTTCAGATATATGTAGAATTTTAAAGAAAGACAAACATTCCCTAGGTACGAATATTTATTTATTTATTACAAAATTGTAACATAAATATGACCATACATGATATTTTTACTTCTTGTTGTTATATCCTCCGTATGCCCTCCATGACCATACCTGATATTTTTACTTCTTGTTGTTCTATCCTCCATATGCCCTACATGACCATACATGATATTTTTACTTCTTGTTGTTATATTCTCTATATGCCCTCCATGACCATACCTGATATTTTTACTTCTTGTTGTTGTATCCTCCATATGCCCTCCATAACCATACCTGATATTTTTACTTCTTGTTGTTATATCCTCCATATGCCCTCCATGACCATACCTGATATTTTTACTTCTTGTTGTTATATTCTCCATATGCCCTCCATGACCATACCTGATATTTTTTACTTCTTGTTATATCCTCCATATGCCCTCCATGACCATACCTGATATTTTTACTTCTTGTTATATCCTCCATATGCCCTCCATGACCATACCTGATATTTTTACTTCTTGTTGTTATATCCTCCATATGACCTCCATGACCATACCTGATATTTTTACTTCTTGTTGTTATATCCTCCATATGACCTCCATAACCATAAATGATATTTTTACTTCTTGTTGTTATATCCTCCATATGCCCTCCATGACCATACCTGATATTTTTACTTCTTGTTGTTATATCCTCCATATGCCCTCCATGACCATACATGATATTTTTACTTCTTGTTGTTACATCCTCCACAAGTTGTGCTCCAGTAGCTCGTGGTTATGGGAGGAAATTTTTGGTACGTAATAAAAACAATGCGGAGTAGGTGATATGTTATCAATAATAAAAACTTATTAAACAACTTCAAACGTAAATCAACAGAACACTGTTTGAACCATCTCAGTTCAGGGAGTGAATTTGTTCACTAAATAGTTCGTTTTTCAATGTTTCGGTTACATTAATCTTGTTTAATATTTAATATTGATATCCTGACAATATTTGAAAACCTCGTACAACCATCATTCTAAGTGGGAAATTTTGCTTGTGCAATGATGGAGAGCTTAGCAAGCAGAAAGATTGAACTCATGATAGATGGTTGAGAGCCAGACGCATTTGTTAACTCAATTTTTTAATCACAATAATTTGGTAACCTCAATTGATTTTCAAGCATTACAATATTATTTTGTCCTTCTTTACTGCAATTATCCAAATTAAATCTACTTCAATTTGTGTTGGTAATTCTTCATTCGACATTGCACGTGATCAAAAACTCCGAATTGTTATTTTTTTATATAACGTCTCATATTAGCGTAAAAAGGGGATGACTCAACAATTAATAATTTTTATTGTGTTTAATTCGTAGAACTACTTTTTTTAAATTTTTATTAAATATTTTTTATAATATTATTATTAAGTATTTTAATAAAAATATTAAGTATTTTAATTAAATTAATAATTAATTAATTAAGCAAGCATTTTAGTTTGTTATTATTGTGACAGCTGTTCCGGCGTTCAAAGCTATTTTCAAACTGTGGTTAGGCTACATTGAGATGACTTAGAGAAAAATCACGTCAGCAACAACAGCCTTAGCGTTTTTTTATGTATAAATAAATTGCATTAGATTAAATTTACTGGAACGACAAGAGATGAACAAAAGAACAAATGATACAAATATGAGGTTAATAAATAAAAAAAGAAACATTATCTATACCCCTCTCAGTATTTTCATGAATCCCAAAAATATTATTCCTTAAAATAATTAACGAATTTAACAAAAACATTAAAAATCATTGTCTTAAATATCATTCACGTCATTATAAAATAATTAAGAAAAACCTGCCACCATTAAAAGAGAGTAAAATAGATTTAACTGGAAGTGCCTCACAGAATAAATAATATTAATTATGACAATTGATTTCTAAGTAAATATGTTTTGAGTGCTAATATTAGTAAATAAAATCAAACATCATAAAAATAAAACATTAGGTAAGGGTAAGTAAAATAATTTATTTCCTAATGACAGTATTAAAATGGCTTCGAACGCAGAAATAGCTATCACAATAATAATGAACTAAAATACTCGCAGAACTTAATAATAACATTAGTAAATATAATTTTCTGTGAATTTTTAAAAACTCTATCAATATTCAAGTAGAATTTAAGAGTAAAAATAGCGTATCAATTATTAGGCGTCTTCGATAAAAGTTGGTCAAGTATTCCCGGGATCACATTATAAGTTCCGGCAGCGCGAGCGTCGCGGCGCTGCAGCGGGGCTGGCTAGGCGTTGGGGCGATGAACCGGAGGAGGGGGGCGGTGAACCAGCACTAGTTAGGGTACCACAAACTGCTATCTGAAAATATTATTAATTACCACAAGCCAAGAATGCGATAATTGAATCTTCGGTACTACATAATTCTCCCAAAGAATTCCCAATAATGTGTTCGTAAGGTGGGGAAAGATTGTAGCACGAAATTTAATTAGTAACATTATTGGAAACGGTTGCTTTCTTATGGTTAGTTGGGAAATTTCCATAATATGGAAATTGTTACGGACCAAGTTTTGATAAGATCTTAAATAAACTCGCATTCAAAGTGTTTTTGAGGTATGCTGCCAACTTCTCGTGTAAAAACTTCCAGAAATAATAAAAGTTGATGAGGTAATCGCTGAAATTATTATATTCAGAATTTATCATATAAAATTAGTATGCGGAAAGTTAGCGAAACTTCCTCTTTTTAATAGTAGGTACTTGCCTAAAGAGATGTTATTTTATTACAACAAAAATATGAATTGAGGCTTTGTTATAGCAAATAACGTTTGTTGTTTACTACTTTCTTGACTCCCTATTGTAGTCAAATATAATAACCTCTTGTATTATTTGTTCAATAGATTAGTAGTCACTTTGTGACGTCATTATTAATAAATTAATAAGAATTACTCTGTTTACACCATTTTCTTTAATATGTAAATAACATGTTTCGAAAAGAATCAGGATATATGGTATATTGTTTATCCTGACGAGGAAAACTTTGCTTTCGAAACATGCTGATATTTATATATTAAAAAAGTGGTGTAAACAAAGTTATTCTTATTAATTTCTTGTATTGTAATATGTTCATCATTATCGGCTAAATAAATTAATGCTTCGTATTATATTTATTATATCGACCCTCGCCATTCTCAATAGTGTTTGTATTCTTCTTTGTTAGATATAGACAGGTCCCACCAACCTATTGTAACTGTTTTAGAAGAATACGTTTGTTTTTCATCATAAGTACCTACTGTATATCCACTGCTGCGTGATGGCCTCCTTCAGCTTCTTCCACTCGTCCGTTCTTTGCTCTGCCACGTGTTCTGCCAAACTTATTAATCTCGTATATATATAGTTCACAGGTTCTCTAACATTTTTATTTTCTCACTTCGTTTTAATGATTGCCAGGAGACTTGCGACTCCGATACATTAAAATAGGCATTTATAGTGAAAACAAACCTAATAAAAAATAAAATTAATGGGAAATATTTAATAATTTCTTCGAAGGATTGGTATTCACTTTGTGGCGTCATTATATATAAACGAATAAAAAAAAAATTATTAATTATTTGTTCACACCACTATTTAATATATAAATATCAACCTGTTTCGGAAGCAAAGGTTCCATCATCAGGATACACAGTATTCTGAAAAATAAATATAGAAAATAAATATAGAAGAATAATAACGAAAGAAGAGACAAATTACAAACAAAAACAAAATTTTACAATAAGTGATGAAAGTAAGTAATTAATTAAAAATGTCAAAATTTTTTTTTAAAATAAATTATTAAAAAATATTATCTAAAAAATTAAAATCAGATTTTGTTTTTATATTTTTGAATGAACAAAGTCCACTATAAAACAAGTAATATATTAAATGTAGTATGATGATTTCATTCAATACGTTAAATAGTGGTTTCAACAAAACATTTTCCATTATTTTTACATTTATTGAAGAAGTAGATTAAAAATATTTAGTGCATTTCTTCTATCTTAAGGTATATCTAATGCATCATGGTCGCTTCAGCACAAACAGTTATTGTGCATATATGTACAGTACAAACTATGTACATACTCAGCGGCGGTATTTCAATAAGGCAATCGGGCCTGTGTCCCACCTAATTTTTAACGGATTACTTCTTTAAAATAATTATTTTAATACCAATAATCCAGTTGAAATTTTGCGACAAAGTTACACGAGGTGACTTGTAACATTGCTTACAATTACTGCCATCACTGCCATCACTGCCATCTGCAGACACGTTTTATAAACGGAGACGTTCACCTAGCGGCCTAGCGGTCAACGGATACTGATGCATTCTTCCAGCTAGCGGGGTACATTTTAAATGATGGCCGAATATTGGGTCCTCTGCGCATGCGCATTCGATATTGCACTATTTATCTATGGGAACATTTTGTATGAGAACCGGGATCAAGTGTATTTTGCCCTAGTATGGAATAGAGCAGCTGACGAAAAACTTGTTTCTACTTCTCGCAATTCTCACTTTTTAGTTACTTTTATACTGCATGCGAAATGCATGAATCCGTTTATTTTTATTTTTTAACTTTGCTAATTATTAATTTATAAAGAAAGGTTATTTGAGGATTGGTTAAAAATGACAAATAGATATTTAAAATAGTGCCTTTGTGTCGTTTTCGTTAAAAAATAATTATTTTTTTTATTTATCTAATAATACAATAATCTTTTTTTTAATTAAAATAATATGTTATTTTTGATAAGAGATATTTTGTGTTTTGTTGTTTCCCGTGTCCACTATTATTATTTATTTTTAATAATTCACAATTATTTACCTACGCGCCTATGTCATATTTGTAGATGCTGAGGGAGGGGTACAAAAAGGCTAACGGTATGCTATGTTGTTTGTGCCCCACACATTTTCGGACCCACGAGTCGCCACTGTACATACTCGTATATATACAGGTACAAACTATATACTTGCGTATATTTTCAACTGTATGTATGTATATAGTTTGTATCAGGAGATACCCGATGGATTTTTTATTTTTTTATTTTTTTTTATTTAATATGATAATTTTTTTTTTAAAGAGGTTATATAAATAAGACATGATTCATATAGTGTAACAAAAAATATAATATAGCTTTTCCTCACCATAAAGAAAACAAGGTTCTTGTGTTTGGTGAGTGATTATCGCTTAATTAATCAGATCATAACTTAAAATATTGTTGTACAATAGCAGGAAATATGAATTTGTCGTGTAATTTTTTTAATTTATCACTAGTAATAGTATTAAAGAAAAGAAAAGAAATGAAAAGAAACAGAAGATAATAATAAAAGTTTAAAAAAATCTATTAATAATAAAAATAAAATTAAATTAAAAAAATTGTTACAGTAGTTTGAGGTAATTTTTTAATCTATGTTGAAATTCATGGATATTTTCTATAATTTTAAGATCAGATGGCAGATTGTTAAAAAAAGTTATTCCTAGATATAGGTATGTGTTTTGCGTATGCTTAGTATTGAATGGCGAGATTTTAATGTTTTGCTGATACCTTGCGGATATATTAAATTGTAATTTATTTAACGTTTTTTCTTTAAAGATTTGAATAATTGCATATTTTTTATAAATTTTATCTACTGTAGGCACATTGAATATTGTAAAGAGCTTTTCAGTGGAAAATGATGATGGTTTTTTTAAAATTACCTTTATTATCAATCTTTGAATTATTTTAAGTGGACATAAAATATTATCATATGTTCCCCCCAGCCAATAATTCCATATTGTAAAATAGACTGAACAATTGCATAGTACACTCTTTTTTCAAAATATATCTAAATCATAAAGTTCTTAAGTAGGTACCTACTCATATTTTCCATTTTGAAAATATTCCAACCAAAAAAACCTTCTTCTTTTGGATATGCAATATGTGGCTAACCAGAGTGTTATATCTATTGGTTAACCTAAATAAAACATGGCGGGTTCAATGTTTTTCATACTAATTTTAAAACGTTATTGAAACAGTTTCACATATTTTATTTCATTCAAACTACTTTCTAAACCTTCCCGGCACTAATAAAAATAAACTGCTACTTTCACCAAAACCGGTCCAGTAATTTTCGAGAACATCGAGGACAAACAAACAAACTTACCCTCATTTTTATAAATGTAGATTAGATATACGTAAATATAAATACAGGTTTCGTAATTTTAATACAATCAACGTGGTTGGAAGAAATAACAGTTTAGTTGTATGCAAAAATAAATACTATTATAATGATAGATTACAGTAGAATTTTCACAAAATTTAAAATATCAATTCAATTAGCTTCATTTTATATGATTTTAAGTTTTTACATTTGATAATATCTACATATCGTGGGGTATTGTGGGTTTCGCAGATACGTCCTGTTAAGAGTTTCGGTCGTATTTGGATTTACTGAGTGGTATTCCAAGTAAATTGTTCGATCTGGTGTTGCGGTATGTATGTTGATATGTATACATTGTTAGCGTAGCGATAAGTACAACGCCGAATACTTATAATCAAATATATTCAGTCAGCACTCTTGTTAAATAATAATAATCGGTAAGGTTGTGTTTATCCTTCGATTCGGTTCCTCTCGCGGATCCCTTCATTGCCGACAGAGACGAGAGCAACGCTTTTCAGGTGCCGAGTAGTTACCCACTTGGCCGACGAAGGCGAGAGCTGCTGCACCTCTAGCGGCGGATAACCAACGAACAAAACGTAGTGGCCTAAAGGTTCAAATATGATGATTCTGTTTACAATATAATTATATACACATTTTTTTACTATTTAAAAAAATATATATATTTGAGGTTTTGGATGTTTTCTGCGGCCTTTTCTTGAAAATGAGTCTTTGTCACCTGTTATTAAATTATCTTTAACTAAGTCTACTAGGGGTAGAACGTCATAAATTTTCTGTTCATATTTAGCGATTGGGGTATCGATCGGTAGTAATGACCCATGGGTTGAGAACCTATGCTCTGGAGGCTTTTGGGGTGCCCTTAACTTGAGCTTCCTTAGTTCGTCTTCCTCCTTCTGGTACCACAGAATAATGAGATTAGTCCGCTCTCCGAACGATGTGTTCTATCTGTTGCCAATATTTCTGACGTATTTCAGTATGTCTAATGTATTGGGGTAATTGTGGCAATTTTCTATTCAATAATAAGTTACTCGTGATATTTCAACTTACTGTTTGTGTTTTGCATCCACACGCTACACTATTGTTAGTCGACAATTTAAAAAAAAAAAACCTTTCCTTGAATAAAAATTCGTGTTTTGTATTGATTCTATTTCTACCTTAAATAATTTACAAAGAAACCGTGTCTATAGTATGAACTCAGCCAAAGATTAATTCACATCTACCAGCACCGCGCAGTGCAGATACGTAAAGTGGCAGACATGAAAAAAATTGTTGCTTACATTATCTTTTAAGGCGAAGCTATCAGTGAAATAACTATTTGGATTAATCTATTACTACGAATCGGTTTACATTATGAAAAGGAAAAAATATGTTATGGAAAAATTGAACCTTTTTCTTATAATTCCTTGAAAAAGAATTAACATAATATGGCTTATTACATTGTAAGAAAAGCGTAAACTACTAAATTACATTTTATCAATACAAAATTATGAACGCAGGTAAGAAACAAGATTTTAAAATACTGATTTATAGTTAGGATTATGTGTGAAAGATTCCATTGATTATTTTTTTCTTTCTTACAATTTTTTTTATCAAAATGTATAAAAACTGCTCTCGTATTTACAAAAAACATTTCGAGACTCCACTTCCTAAGCAAATTTTATATATATTACCTATATTCATGGTGACATAAGACACAGAGCTTCTAACATCATTTTTGGGTAGTATATATGTCCTAACACATTCACGCAGTGTAATGAATACTCCCTTCTGTAGGTACCGTGCCCGCCACTGTACATGTCTGGACTGCACAGTGCCGGTAGATGTAGATGGACCCTACAAGTGTACACATGCAGCTAAATGAACGTGAAGAGTAGCTCGCGTACGACACAATTCATCAACAGTCTCAGGCGGAATTTGGAATAGCAAACATACTACTGTGAGGGCTGAACACTCGCGGCGACGCGAGTTCGCAGTCACTTTGTGCCTCGTCATTCTACAACGCTTATTTACATTTCTCGGTTACATGGTTCGTGTCTGATCTTCTCCCGCTCCTAGAACCACACCTCCTCGTGACTTAGCACGTGGATCGTGCCAGATGTTCTCCCGCTGCTAAATCAAACCTCCTCATGACTCAGCACGCGGATCGTGTCAGATGTTCTCCCGCCGCTGCCAAACCATACCTCCTCATGACTCAGCACATGGTTCGTACCTTATATTCTACCGCTGCTAAACCATACCTCCTCGTGACTCACCACGTGGATCATGCCAGATGTTCTCCCGCTGCTGCTAAACCATACCTCCTCAAGACTCAGCACATAGTTCGTGCCTGATCTTCTCCCGCTCCTAAACCATACGTCCTCATGACTTAGCACATGGTTTGTGTTTGGTGTCCTTCTGCTGCTAAACTATACCTCTTTGTGACTCAGCACACGAATTGAGTTGGATGTTCTCCCGCCGCTGCTAAATCATTTCTCCGAATCACTCAGCACATGGTTTGTGTCTGATATTATCCCGTTGCTAAACCATACCTCCCCATGGCTTAGCACATGGATCTTCCCTAATATTCTCCCAACACTACTAAACCATATTCCGTTGTGGCAAAGCACAGCCTAGAGTTGCCATCCATCCCGTATATCTGGACTGTTGCCGTTATGTTAAAATCCCCTGTCACGACATCCCGGCAAAACCTATAATGTTCCGATTTAAACTTGCACAAGGCATCTAAGCTCTTTACTAACATATTCCGCAGCCGTACTGACTACAAATAAATAGATACAACCCAGCGCCCGGGAGAGGTCGCGGATTCTGGGTAACGGGGGCTCTTAAATAACTTTTATCATGGCTAATAATTATGAAAAAAAAATTATCTGATTAAATTTCACACTATTGATTACTCAAGTAACTGGGAGTTACACCAGTTGACACTCTCGGTTAAGCGTTTCGGAGACGCGGGATTCTTAAACCTAATTGTGATCAGGGGAAAAAAATGTCTGGGAAAAACTTTTTTTTTTGAGAAGTTGACATTAGCAAACAGAACATGATATTTTTTTCTTAAAAATTTCAAGGAAGAAATTTAATATTTAAATTTGATTTTTTCGACAGCGAAAATGCATTCAGAATTCATGATTTCTTTCTTGATTGCGGAAACCATGAATCCTTATAAAAAATTTTTAGGAACAATTAAACTTGACTTCAGAATATGTAAGGTTTCGTGTGACCATTAAAATTGATTTTTGTGATAATAAATAAATACAATCAGAGAACGGGAACAATTTCTTTGCAGAGATTTCAAGAACAGATTCTGATAATTTGTGAGAACATAAATATATAAATTCGGACCGTGGGAATGGTTTCTCTTTCTTCCTTATAATTAAATTTTAATTTTTAAAGCAATCATTTTTTTTTATAATCTTTTATTCCCAATGAGTTAGAAAAACTCATTCCGGGAAGAACTACGTAAAAGATACGTAAATAGCATATTATTACAGAGCATATAATTTTACACGTATAGCCATTTCACCCAAATATATTAACTGCTGAATGTAAAATATAAAATCAAAGGCGGCGCATTGATTATTGGAGTTTTTCCATGGTTTATCTTTGAAAATTGTCTAAAATATCTTTGAAAAAAACGATAATGAAGATATTGGACTACAGTTAGAATATTAGAAACATATTGTTAGAGTCTTCTTTATAAATTGGTGTAATTGTCAGATCCTTTAATTAATTTGGAAAAACTCACGGGGTTTATAGTATTACATTTAGAACATGGGAATGGTTTCTTTCCAGAGCTCACATGAATGTGATTCTTTGAAGGTATTGATAAGAACATTAATAATTGCATTCGGAATATGGAAATTCTATTTTTTTCAGAGCTTATAAGAATGTGATTTTTTATAAATATTTTTTGGGAGTATTTACATTCAGAACATGAAAATGGTTTCTTAACAGATTGTGAAAGAGCGTGATTCGAATCTAATATTTGTATAGTTAATATGGCATATGCCTAGTCTGGCAGTATTTAGTTCCAACCTAAAAATAAAAAGAAAATATGAAAAATTTAATTACCTGTGCGTAGAACAAGATACCACATACATGCAGTTCACCCTACTTTTCTATTTTATTTCGCATATTACCACATCTTTCGAATTATTTCATACAATTATTCATTAACAGATTATAGATCCACGTGAGACATTTCACGACCTCCCTTAACACCATTTGTTATATCAAAAAGTTTTTCCTATCAAATCGGTCATATGCTTTTTGGAGATCGACAAAAGCACAAAAAATCATCTGACTTTTTCCAAAAACTTATCTGATCAATACACGCCTTTCCACTCATGACAGCATCTCAAACATCCGATTATTTATCTTCTTTTTTGTACCCTTTCAATCAAAATTCTGCCATATGGTTTCTCCATAATTTACCTAAAGTTCATTTAGCGATCTGACTGGGTGCGTAGAATTCTACGACTAATATGTTCATTGGTAATACCTGTCATATGTGTCAAGCCGTAGCAATAGCACCGTGGTAGTGATTGGGCTCGACGCATGTGGCACTAGTACTGTGTTAGAGCCACGGCTCGACACAGGCGGCGTTGGCAGTTCGTTAGTGGTATGGATCGACACACGCAGCACTAGCACTGTGTTAGTGCTACGGCTCGACACACGCTGTGCGTGCAGTGTGTTATTGCCGCAGCGCAACACACGCGGCAGTGGCATTTCGCGCACCGGCCCCAGAGGCTACGAAATGCAGCTTCTGCCAATTCACAGACCAATAAACCCTTCAGTGCTCCAACATAAAACATTTATTTAAATATGCATCTTGAACATCCCGTCTCAGCGCCGCGTTTCTTCGTGGCGTAATTAGCATATTAATAATTTAATAAATCATCCAGGGCAAGTATTAATTATTTTACAAACGTGAATAAATAATTGCGTTCACCATCTGCAGGAGTGGGGACGCAATTAGCGCACGAAGCCAGTGTTTGAATGTTTAATTTTGACAGCTTGTCATTTATGATACAAGAAAAAATCTAGCAAGTGTTCTCGAGTTGGGAGATTTTTCTTAGAATTATTCACTGTTCCTTTGTCCGTTGTTTTGGCAGAAATCCTTTTATGTGATCCCTGGTTTTCATTTGTGAAATGTTAAATGGTTTTTTATGCAAAGTGAGTTTAGTAAAATTGTGTACCGTCCTCCCAATGTGCACACTTGGGATTTTAGCCCGCAATCCAAGACGTGTAAAACAAAATTATTTTTATTAAAAATAAACTGAATGCATCATTGTTTGTAGTGCGAGTATTTTAACAACGTCATTACATTTTTTAATGTATTTTATCTAATTGTTTAATCTTAATATTGCATATATTTTATGTTGTTAGCGATGTATTATTAGTATTATAATAACTGTAAATTAGACTCCTTATTTTAGTAGTTAGGTATGTGAAGAAGCTAGAGTTCTGAATAAAATAGTTTTCTTTATCTAAAGCTTGTAGGTCAACACAGCTATGGCAACTCGCATCGTCGTCGTTATTGGAAGTGCTTTTAATAAATTATTTATTATCATTCTTACGTTTATTTCATAATTTGTAAAGGTTCATTTTTTTCAGGTGATACTAGATGGTAATATTAGAAATCATTAATATAGTATTTAAAAAATAAATTATATTTAATGTAAATCAAATTTAACAAAGTCGTTATTTAAAAAAAATGGAGTTCTACGAATTAAACACAAAAACAATTAATTTAGTTAATTGATATAATAACCAAATCTAATTTTTAATCTTACATCCAATATGCGGTTGCAATTCGCACATCACTACCATTGCAAATTGCAAGTAATTTATGTTCCAAAGATCGCATTCGCTATCCCTCTTAGGTTGCACTGCATCACTAAAGCGCTATATCATTCCACAGTTGCGTCCATGTAACATGAGTATTCCATTTTATAAACTAAAACAATAATAATTAAGAACTTAACCGGCGAAATTTGCGACACGCAATCAGTTTTTACAGTTTCGAATTTGTGTGAATATACGGCCATGTGGATCCGAAGCTACCGAAGCCGCCGAAGCTAGCGATGCCTTCCGCTAAATACAGCGCGGCAAGGCGAGTACGAGCGCGAGCGGCAATCTTACCTCGAACATCTCTGCTTCTGCCGCTGCCGCTGGTGGCTGGTGGCGCACTCATTCCGAATGGAAAACTCCCCGCTCTTTTCGGGATTGCGCGGGGAGGGGGCGGACGTAGGCCTGCAGAATGCCGCACAGTGGACGTAGGTGATTTTAAGAGCAATTAAATGCAATTCGGTCGAATGCCAAATAGAAACTACGGATGGATTATTTTTTGTATTTTATTATAAGTCATAATAAGCCACACAGCATTAAACCAGCTAGTAAAAATTAAGTAACAGAGTATTTTTTTTCTAAATATGAATTATCTAACACAACCTCATTTAACCTCACTTTACTTAACTTAAACTAGCATTTTTTTTCTTTTCATGATCTATTTAAACTAACTAATTGACGTAAATAAATATAAGAATTAGTAGTGATTATTTTATTTATAAAATACTTATCATTAACTAAAGTAAATGCTAAATAAATTAAGAGTAGTTTTCTCAAAAAATATGTTATTAACAAATAACTTTAAAAAATATGCATGCCAGTATGCATTCAGCAGTGGGTACAACATTGATTTTATTGGGTTTCCTGTTTTACTTTACCATAATTTATCTTTTTACTTCTCGGGAGATTTTGTGCAGTTAATTTAGTAAGCTGGCCCACTGTGCGCAAGGGTGTTTGGGTAACGGGGGGTGAGGCGGCAATAAAAATAAATGGGAGACAGCCCGGGATAAAATGAAACATCGCGTCGACTGTTTGTATTTATGATTTGTCAAGACAATTCTTATTTTCCATAGTCGCTGCTGGCAGTCAACCGTTTTTTTCTCATTGTCGACGGACACTGGAAAATTAAACGTCAATGCGAAGAATTTAAT
Organism: Halesus radiatus; assembly: GCA_022606495.2. Lineage (NCBI taxonomy): Eukaryota > Metazoa > Arthropoda > Insecta > Trichoptera > Limnephilidae > Halesus > Halesus radiatus. The sequence continues at coordinate 146,241 of JAHDVE020004958.1, forward strand.
ATTTGTAAGTAGCGGGATTTTTTGTCGCTTCTCATTCTGTCAAATTCGGGCACGACTCGGGCATGTCGAAAAAATTGAAAAAGTGGGATTAATTTTTTTATTGCGAAATAATTATATGCAAGTACTAATACGACCCGTGGAATGAAGACACGGATTGATTCAAGTGCGGTATGTGTCTGAACAAATTTTAAAATCCCGAACAAATTCTCCGAAGATACGGCTTCAGTATGTAATGTGTTATAATTTTTTTTTGTGAGAGCAGGGGGTTCTATTTTATACGGTACTTGTATTCCAAAGAAAACTAAAATGTCAAGTATTTCATTCTAAGAGTTATTTATTTAAGAGTTATTATTATTTTTTTAAATAATTATGTTTTTATCAGGGTAGATGGTGAAATGTCCAGTTATATGTGTATATTTGAAATTTAAACATATAGTAGAAATTTCGCCTCAACACAGGATGTCCCTAGATAGAAAAAAGTACACTGTAAAAAAAGTATATTTTTTGGTAAATTTGGTCAAATAAATAAAAAGAATTAACAAACAGTTGTAATTACTTTAAAAAATATATAATTGTAGATACCATAACAATACATCAATAAATTCTTCACCTTCCTCTTCCCCTTATCCTTCCCCTCCTCACTACCTTCATCCTCACAACATTTCCCAATTGGGGATGCCATAATCTCACTGGCTCCAGAGGGTTGGGAGCAGTTGGGAATATTGTGCGGTATTCACATTAAAAAAAATTCTAGTTTAAAAATTTTAAAATGTAGCTAAGAGAAACTTTGACTCAGATATAGACCCCAAATGTGTGCGTATTCTATTTTTATTTCACCTGTTTTCATGAAAATCCATAAGAGGAACGGCTGCGCGGCCTGTTTCATACAAAACATAATTTTGAATTTGAGGCCAAAATACTCACCTTAAATAACGATTTTTTTTTACCAAAAAGAATAGAAAATATCTAATTCGGATTAGAAGTTATTTATTTTTATTTTACATTATGAAATATAGGCCATTTAACGAATCGATTTTTCGCGATTTTAGAGGCACCTTTAACAATTATTTGAGGGCTAACGGTAATTTAAAAAAAAAATGTTACCCCGTCTACTTTGAAAATATAATGAAGCATAAGATAAATAAAAAAATTAAATGAGCATTATGGTGGACTTTAAATTAAATTAAAAACGACCAATATACGTTGGAACACAAATTTACAGTACATAATTTAGAATACCTACCAGAAAAAACGATGTTTTTTTTAAATGTTTTGTTTTTATTTATTTTTTTACGTAATCACATTTATATAGCAAATATTATAATTTAAAAATAAAAACACGGTAACCCCGAAAATAATTTTCATAATTACCTATAAAATTATGACAACAGATTTTTTTGGATGGCATATACTTCATAATTTAAAACAAAAATAAATAAAATACTTCTCAACCTTACTAGATATACACTAAACCATAAATTAAAAAAATATATCATTCAGTTTGGATGGGTATTTTGGCCTCAAATCTAAAATTAAGTTATCTATGAAACAGGCAGTGCAGCCGTTTCCCTTAAGTACCTACAACAAATATTTTCTTCCGTGAACATAACTAATTTTTAGGTATTGGTGGTGAAATGTTTTTTTGTGATTTAAAAAAAAATTGCATTTACACAGTTCCTCGTTCCTCTCATCTGGGTGAACCTTTCACAAATTAATGACCTTTGGTTGCCTGTTTATGTATATTTGAATTTACCTTTATGATGTTCCGTAAAGTTAATAGACGTAAACTAGACTAGAATATTCAGCGGTGATTGAATATCTGTTAGCTTTTGAAAATAATTATTTTACTTGGAATTTTGCAAAATAATTATAGCAGACTGCATGGAGTTACTTAACGACTGGACGTTTGCAATAAATGACCGGACGGAGCCAATGAAACGTGGCGCGGGCCAACGCTGATTGCCAATATCCTGCTGATGAAGTGAGCATCGGAACCATGTACCCACCTTAACTGAAGATCAATACAGGAAATTATCACTTTGTATGTAAGCAATATGTATTATTTCTTTAATCAATACTATTCACGTTCACTTTTACTTTATTCCCAAAGCAACGAACAAAATGACTTCACAATTAATGAGTGTATTGAGAAATGAAAAATGTTATGGGAATTGGGCGAGATTTTTTATCAAGTAAAGACACCATACTTATATTATAGGTAGGTAATTATTGTAGTGAATAATAAAAAATATGCCTCCATTTCAGTTTATCTTTGAAGGCGCTGTCTTAAAATACGTATAAATGTTTGGTGGTATTTACAAAATTCTTTTAATTTGTAGGTTTAAATCATTTTTTCCACATCGTTAATGAAATACAAGTTTTCTTTCCATGTAATCCCATGTTTACAAAAAAAACCCGCACTAACGAGCTATGGGGTAGGTAGTTCTAAATTAATTAAAGGAGATTACCAATTAAAAGTCACGGAACCCATCAAATAAATATATCATTTATTTTCTAATAGATAACCGTATTATCTTGTTTCTACAAACGAACGCAATCCTAAGATATTCAACACATACGCATAAATTTTATTATTATTTAGAAGTTTATTTATTATTTATTAGGAAAATATTAACACGCTTGAGAGCTTTCTTATATGATTTCGGTATAAAACTGTGTGGTAAAATAATAAATCAAAAAGGGTAAGTACTCACATTTATGAAACATTTACAAGCGAGAATTTCAAAGAATTTAAGAGATATTTTATTTTTTTTATTTGAGGTTTACTAGACTTTACAATTAAGTAAGAATCCTGTTTTATTTTGCCATTGTTGATAGGTTTTTTTCAACTAGTTTAATTAATTTAAAACAATATAGAAACGTGGAAATGTAACTAAACATTACCTACCATATTATGTTCGCATTCTTGTTGAGGTCGTATAAACCTTAACTTTTAATAAAAAATATCGTTGCGTGTTGGCAGTACACGGTTCTTTTGATTAAAATAATAAGTCCACGTGTTCTCTTTTTCTACTGTTATTATCCTCAATTTACACTTCTTATTACGTCATTTCCCCGACACCTTGCTCTAACCTCCAACCAAACTCACACCTTTTCCCTAACCCTCTTCTTTCTGTAATCTTTTTACCTCATAAACTTCGTTTTTCATTCAAAAAGAAGTTTTGAATAGAATGGTTAAACAAAAGAAAAAATGTTAAGTTTTTATTACAACGTAATAATGTTTTCTACGCGAATTTAAACTATCCAGAGAAAGCGAACTTTGGCATGCCATTTTGGAGGTTGTCAAGAGGCTAAAGGAGTTGAGAGCGGTGGGGAAAAGGGAAAATGAAAATTGAATATTACCTCGCTATTCAGATCTGGTAATTATTTTTTTTTATAAAAACACAAACTGTTCACGAATAACCTGACAATATTTGAAAATCCCTTACTACCATCACAGTAAGCGGAAAATGTTGCTTGTGTCGTAATGGAGGACTTAGCCAGCCGAGAAATCGAACTCACGACGCCTGGGTGAGAGCCAAACGCGATACCAACTCAGCCACTGACCGGTCAACCTAAAATAGTGTTGGTAGAACTTCCTTGATTCCATTTAATGGGTGGCGGCATTCCATTTAACGATTTAATGGGTGATGGAACGGATTGGGGTAACTGAAGCTCAGTGGATTAGAGCGCATGGTCACAGATAAACCACGAGGTACTGGGTTCGATACCCAGCTGCTACCGATATATTTTTCTTTTCTGTGTTTTTTCGATTTTATCATTCATTTTGAAAGTTGTTAATATTATCTTCACTGATTAGTAAAAATATATTAAAATGAAGTGTATGAGCTTCAATAAGTTATTCCAAAATTGAATAAATATTTCTCATTTATTAAATCTCCGGCAAACATCAAAACTAAAGTTCTTCTTAACTTCCCGTCTCAGAACAGACATCGTCTAGTGAGACGGGTAAAGTACATGTAAATGTTTAAATTTTATGGCAATAAACGCCCGGGTTGCCGGCAATGAAATGAAATGAAAGTTAAATCTACTTCACAGTAATCATTAAAAGGAAAAGTGGACATTCTATCTAGACAACCACTAGCCAAAAATATCTAAAATCCGTTGTTCGAATAACACGCTATATAATAAGCACTTATAAGACCCAAAAATTCTTATTTTATTACGAGTAATGAATTATCACGACTTATGGAAACAAACAACTCACATACTTTTATTGACTTTGTTGAATTTCCTATTCATTCTGCGATAACGTAACAAAAATAAGTATATTTTCTCTGGCGGCTCCCCTCTCGGGACTTTCGGAGGTAAAGGAAAGCGTTCTTTGTGTTTTGATACGAAATGTTCAACTTGGGGATATCGTCAATTCTTTCATTAATCCGTGATTTACAAAAAGAAGCATTCCCTTGTCGCCGAAAGACCCACTTTGATGTTTAGGAGGAAAAACACCGCCATAGCTTATTCTGTTTTCTTGTCTTTTTATTTCGCATAGCTATTCCACTGTTGCAAGTTTAGTTAAAATCATTATGTTAGAATTTATATCGGTGCATTTACTTATCATGTTTAAAATCTAATAACTACCACCCCAGTTAAAGCAAATGATAAGTTAATAAAAAGGCGTTAATTTTTATTTAATGACGTAAAAAAACTCCATAGGCGTATTTACAAGATTCAAAAAATAATTATGACAACTAAAGGTGTATTCTGATTTGCATCTTTAGAAGTAATAGTCTAAAACATTTATTGGAGTAGATTTAAAATATGCATTATCATACTTCTACTTCGTGGTGACATTTTCAATAAAATTACTGGGATTAAATAAATGTTAAAACATTTTTTTTTTAAATTGAATTGTGATTTGAACGAAACATTTCCTATTTATTTTATTTTATTTTTAAACTACACAAGTATGGTTTGTTAGTCTACAAATAAAACAAGAGTAAAACAGCAAAAACGTGAAATAAAAACTTCAAAGAAGTTCATCTCTAAACATTTTTTTAAATATCTCCGTCCAAGAACTGGAGTTGAAAATTAACCAGATTTTTTTTACGGTAACTCCACACAGGAGACCCTGAAGAGAATAATTTCATAAACAATTTAATTTCATCTTTGGGGATGCTGTGTGGAGGGTCTTTTAGAGGATAGGAAGGAGTAAACTTGGGTCTTGAAGAGACCCATGTTGTAGGATGGAGGGAACACAGAGGCCGACAGATCATTCCACAGCCGAGCTGTTAAACACAGGAACTAGTCGTAAAAGCGACCCATTCTCATGTGACAAATGTCGACTGTGTGCAAATATTTGGCGTGTTTCCCGACTATACACCGGTGCCGAAGGGATCAATGACGCTAGTTCCTCAGAGCATCTTCCATTAAAATACCGGTAAAACAAGGACAGCATTCCCACCTGACGTCTGTGCTCCAAAGATTGCAATCCGTTTGTTAAATGGTGTTCTTTAAGAATGCATTAAGTTAATCATTGGCAAAGGAACCTTTAACAGGTGATGTGGGGTCAATAGGCCCGTGAGGGTGAATGGCTGTTGTGTTGTAGAATTACCATTTCCAACTCCAACGACGTCTGTGACTTCGTAATTTCATAAATTTACATCGTTTGCACAATGAGTGTGTCATTAATATTCGAACTCATCAGATGTGTGTTCTGGGGATAGTTGAGTTTTGACTTGTGTATGTGTACATCGTACATGTTATTTAATCCATTCTAGAATTTAAATGTTTGTTTTTCTATAATATGATAATAATATTTTATGACTTTCCTGCTTTGTCTTCCCGATCACAATCCCACTGGCTCCCAGCAATTGTCACTTTTAAATAATCTACTATTGAGGGTTTTTTTACACATACCTCTCCTGTTCTTAAATACAGATATTTCAGAGAAAGAATATTTAATTTTACGAAATATTATGATTGTCGTTTAAATAATTAATGTAAGAAAAACCTAATTTACTAAAACCATTTAATCTAAAGATCAAGAATAATAATATTCGTTCAACACGAGAAACAATATTAAGGTAAAAGAAATAAGCATAATTTGTCTCGAATGAAATTCTTTCGTCCAATCCTCGAGTCTCCCCAGCGTGTTGTAGCAAACAGTAATAAAGAAAATGGTAATTTTCGTTACATAAACCCTTGCTGGGAAACACAAGAGGAATTCCTTTTTACATATTTCGTTGTGACCTTAGAATGCACTTTTCCGAAACGAAGACAATGGCCTGGAGATTTGCGGACTTTTTAACACTCTACTAAACATTACACTTGATATATATGAGAAGCTTTGAATAATTAAAAAAATACTTATTATTGATTTGCTTGTTATACTTAACGTTTTTCTTATTAAAAACTTCTATTCAGTTTTTATTTTTTACATGTATTATTTTTATATTGACTTAAGGTATTTTCACAAATACTTAAGTCAAATATATACTTAACTCTGATAATAGTTACTGTACCGCTTCGTTCGAGTATTAAACAAATTTATGGCTGATCATATTTAGAGAGGTGGCGATAGTTGAGGTTACATAGAAAATGCAGGTAGCGCTGTCCAAATTTCACAGGACTTCAAGAGGTTACGATTCTATATTTCATATTTCACGATTCGATTTTCTGCTTTAGAACTAAGATTTATTACCTAAATTAGATTCAATTGTATACTAACGTTCATCAATATTTTTGACAAATTGACAAACATTATCTAAGCATTGTTTTCTTCTCAGATAAGATACAAATACATATATTATTTTTTATACGGTATCTGGTAAATTTATCACCCACAATTCACCGCCGATAATGTTCACTACACACAATTCACCGCAGAATGTGTAAAAATATTTATCAAATGAAAAAAACATTACAATTTTTACGTGTTGGTCATTGTTTCTCAATCAATAATGATAGATCAAATCTCTAAAGTAGAAAGTTTCCTAAAAAATATTTTTATACCCAATTCGGTTTGTGTATTTGTCCAACTCATCTGCTGGTCTTATGTTGTCAGGATCTTAGTTGTGAGCAAATACGTCTTCTTGTAGTTCTTCGTTAGCGTCATCATCAGTACCTTCATCGGCATAGTGAAGAGGTCCTTGGTCATTGTCAGACATTTCTTCGACAGGGTCAAAGGGGTCATCTAAATTGGCAGAATATTCATCTCGTCTGGAATCTTCTTCATCGCTTGCGTCTTGTCCTTCATAATCATGGTTGTGTAGAGAAACTGCTTCCCAATACCGGTAAAAGATGAGTATAGCGACGGCGGTAACAGATTGGGGTGTTATACGCACAAGCCAGTGGGTATAGCGACTGAGAACTATAATCAACAAAATCATTGGGCTGATCTCAACCAAAAACGGAGCTGCTCTGTATCTTCGTGCTTGTAGTCGCTCGTGAAGAAGCAAGTGCCCGCATCTGAAGTCTAACTCAGCCCTAACGACGGGTCTGTTCAGGATGATACTAGGGTTTCTGCGTAGGAAGCTCAACAGATCATGAGAATCATGGATCAATGGCTCGATCGATCCATTTATTATTATTTCTGGGGACTCCAGGTAACCCATGATCGTAATTACTGAAACAGAAAATAGTGGATTAGTAAAAAATAATATTTAATATATGGTCATGCGTTTTATCCAACTTAAATTGTTTATATAAAAATATACCTGTCGGAATTTTGAAAATTTTTATTAAGAATGTTTAAATTCCAACAAACTGCAACCGAATTCCTGTATAATATTTGTAATGCTTTCAATAGGCTTTTTTGTGTAAATTTGTAATTACCCCAGGAGTGCTTAATGCATTATATACAACTGCTATGCCAATTGTACGCAAGTATAATGCAATTACTAACGCGGGATTTTCTGCATAGTAATGGTAGTTTTGTTTGTTTTTGTAGCTTTATTTAGATGTAAGCAAATTTTCATACATCTAGTAATAAAAAACATATAAGATACATAATAAAATAAATAGAGTCATAAAATTATAACGGAAAGAATACAGTTAATAAAAAAAAAGAAATACAGTTACCCCAGTTCAAAAAAAAAAATAGGGTTTAAGAAATACAGTTAATACAAATAGAAATACAAGTCATAATTTTTTCTTTATGTATATAGCACATGTTTTACGGAAAGTGCCAAGACTTGTTTTATTTTAATTGTAGTGCTATGCAATCGTTATGCAATTATTCTATTATCACTTGTTCTTGAACTTTCCATAAGGTTTTTAAAATAACGGGTATAAGTCTCTTCAACTATTTACAAAAACCTCGGGTAAGATTCTTCCAACCGACTTCTCTGTAAAAGTAGGTAAACCCTAAAAAAAGTTTTTTCAAGTTCTATAAAAAAATCTCCCCATCTAGTCACATTTTTTAAATCTTGAGAAAAAGAATTTTTATGTATACCCTCCATTCTCCAATTCCCAGAGATTAAAAAATAAATGCCCTAGCAAATCGGTTCGAATATTTGGTTAACTTATTTACCAAGCGATCGGTTGGAATTTTTGTTCCCAAAGTAAAACACATCCAAAACAGGAATTAAAACTTTGTAATCCGCTAGAAATTCGATTCACTGGACAGGATTTTAGACAGTTCGTCTAATCAAAGAAAAGTTGACTACGTTGTATTTCCGTCGGTAGTTAGATGGACATGGATTTAAGCGTTGTAACTATATGCACATGACTTTGTGTTTAACAAACACAATAGGTAATAAAGAAATATTTTAATCTATTATGAAATCGTCGGCTGCTAATATTTTTTTGTGAGCCTGACTAAAGATTATTTTAATTTTAAGCATTCGTAAAATCAACCTACTACAATTATAAAAATATGCATTTTGACATGGGTTAAAACAAAAAGAATTTTCATTTTCGCTAATTTGTCAGGACTCTCTAAACTTTATCAGTAATGTACCGAACATAAATTATTCAAGACAACATTTCTCGTGGACCAAGAGTTAGGCACATAATGATTTCATTTTTGAAACGGCATAATTTGCGTTATTCTATGGAAACAGTACATAAAAACTTATTTTTTCCAATCAATTGATTACTTAAAAGGTGAACCAAATCGTAAAAAGCAATGAAATCGTAACTTTTTTTTAAAGTCGAAAGTAATTATTACGGTAAATAATAACAGACTAACTCAAAAATGCTCATAATATAAACCTCCTCAACATAAAAAGTCAGTATAATAATGACAAATTAAATGTAAACTTTTACTTCTCCTATCAGTGGCCCATTATGAGCAAGTAAAAATGATCGCGATATTTAATTAGGTACGGTTTCACAATCGTTTTGTAGACATTAGCATAATTTCTTACACGGAATTATCGTACGAGTCACGGAACTATAGTGAATTTAGGAATCAGATATTATACATTTAATAGCAGCCGCGTTATAATGATAATCATCATCAGTCAGTAGCGAACCACTGCATGATGAAGGAAATATGTGCCTGCGTATTTTCATAAAAATATACAAATAATTGGAATTACATAATAATATATTATGAGATATCTACATCCACGTAACGTATACGATAATTACGGTGGTTAAATATTTAAGGACACTGAGCAGATGCATCCCTAGAGATCTTCACGAATTTGAAAGAAAACTAATGTAGCAAAATTATTTACATAAAACCTTTCAACAACTGCCTAAGGTCAGTGTAACTATGGCTTCCGCAATTGGGTATGTTGTGAGGCTAAATGTGAGCGGGAAGGGGAAGAAGATATAAAGGGGAAGGTTGCAACGTATCTGGCTATTCATATCTGGTGAATAAATACGGCTAAAGCCATTTTAAGCAAAGTTTCGAATCTGAATGGTGGTCCTTCACCAGCGCGATAACGAGATCCACCACTCCGGAGAACCGAAGTATGTACGGGTATAACTTCGGTATAACTCGTAATGGGTAAATAACATGTTTCAGTTTCAGTTTCGATAAATCGACGTTCATTGAAAGAAAGTTATACAGTTTCATACAATACGGCATGTTTAAATATAAGCAGAATATAATATACGAGTATGTTACATAATTATATTATTGTATGGTTTTCTTTACCTAACTCAATAGGTGAAAACTGTTCTGAGGTAGGTGACTAGATGTACAAAAAAATATTTAAGTGTGATTTTATGACAGATTAGGCGGATGTTTCACTATGTGACGTGTATTGAATAGAGCTTCATGTTAATAATGTCACTCACCAATTATCATTCGCTAATTGCAGGAGTGCATTGGACCGTCCTGTCAACAGTATTTACCGAGAATGCGTTTGGCGCTGAGTGGTGGAGCATAATCCACTTATGCTTGCGCCAGGCACCGCGGCGGATGCGGGGCCGGACGAGGAATCTCACCAGTTGTCATTACGCCAAAAAATTAATCGAGTATCGAGTGTCGAGTATAGAGTATCGAGTATTGAGTATCGAGTATCGAGTATCGAGTATCTAGTATCGAGTATCGAGTATCGAGTATCGTGTATCGAGTATCAAGTATCGAGTATCTAGTATCGAGAATCGAGTATCGAGTATTGATTATCGAGTATCGGGTATCAAGTATCAAGTATCGGGTATCGAGTATCAAGTATCAAGTATCAAGCCTCAAGCATCATGTGTCAAGTATCAAGTATCAACAATGATCACAAAAATCAAATATTTATTTTTGAAGTTATCGGTCAGCACTTAAAAATACACACTTTGCAGGTTACTAACTCAAGAAAAACTACGAATGATTTATAAGCAAAATTCTATTCTTGTAATTAGGAGAATGTTTACGATTTAAAAAAGCGTTAATCCCCAAACTGTAATGTTTTAAATTCTTTATGAAATACATACTAGAATTTTAAGACATGTTAGTATGTATTTCACGGAATTTAAAGATTACAGTTTCAGAATTTTTGTGTCTCGAAACCTTATACATTTTTCTAACTACCCGCAAAAAATTTGCAGGTAAATAATTTGTGGTATTGCTTGAGTTACCAACCTGGAAAGTGATGTTTAGGTCCATTTTTGAGTGCTGGCCCCTAAGGTTAGTTTACAAAAGGAAGAAAGAAATCTAGACACTAACCACAATAAATTCAAACACAAGTTTTTAAAAAATATGTGTGTATGTACGCTTACTTTTTCTATCACAACGCATCAAAGCATTTTAAATACAAACAGTAACCGTAAGAAGCTATGAACCAACCGCTTATTTTCTGCATGCTTTAGCTCCTCGTCCCCGTTACAAAATATTTGCTATTCACCCAACTTGGTCTAAATAACGTAGCTCACACGCATGCTTGCACAGGCCCACGACATTCATTGAAACCAAAAGGTAAACGATCCCCCCCCCCTTCTAATGGTTGCTCCCTCGTTGTAACGTTAAGCTCGGGCCATCCAACCGCTTGCATCAAACAGCGCATACCACGAGGTAGAAAGTCAGTCTGACTAGAATATAGAAATTTCAGAAAATTTCACTTTTTGGAATTGAAACCTCGTTGCTTGAAATGATATTAGCCGTCTATTGACCAGATCTGAAGAGTTTGATACTTTCCAATCATCCTCTCTGTATCCTCCCCCTCGTGCAGTTGGGAATCTTGTCCGGTATTCACTTAAAAACACACATCTATCATGTTTACAAATTATAAACATAAAACAATATTTATAGTGTTAATACATTCATAATAATTCCAGACTTTTAGAAAAGTCAATAGAAGTCCCATATATATAAAAATCGTATATGTATATCCCAGACACCATCTAACGATTACACACAAATTCGGGCAGAATCTTGTAATTATAAAAAGATAAAAGGGTAGTAGCCAAAAAAATATTTAGGAATTATTTGAGGATGATATTGAGAGTTATTAGAAGTCAAAGTAGGATACTGGTAAAAATGACGGGATGAATTGGAGTAGCCGTAGCTTACATGGATAGACCATGAGTTCTTCGGTTCGAATCCATAATGTTACCGTTATCTTTTTCTTTTCTCTGTCTTTACGGTTTCGGGTTTCGATTTGGGAGTTGTTAATATTATCTTTAATAATTAAAAAATAAAATAAATTAATAATATTCAAACAATATAATGAACTAGAAAAACATAAGTGAAATTTAAAAAACAAATCTTTAGACCTTTCGCTTCCCGCGTGTGCGCCTTAAACAATTACGCAATCAAGATACTTTCGGTTTTTAAAGCAATATATTATAATGATTCAAATTGTTTTAATTTATAAAAAATATTAGTATTTTCAGCAAAAATAGTAAGTAATTCATAAAAATGGATCTCGGTTAGTTTTTCTAATTCATATTGTTGAAATATTAATATTATTGTATCAATAAAATATTTCTCATTTTTGTTTCATTGTTGTTTATAAAATAATCCAATTCTTTTTGTTTGGGCTACGTCCCTACGAATAAGCTCAACCGTCTATTGAGTCAGTGGGTCTATGACACCTCTATTCCAAATAGATGCGAGTGGGCTATGAAGGGATATTGAACGGAGAAGAAAGACGGGAAGATTGGGAGAATCAAAATTGTGGTATGTCTTTGGAGGGATACTGAAAAACTTTCAGGTTCCTACCTACTTTTTTACTAGTGGCTTTTATTGGTTTTGGTTATTTTTACGCGTTACGGTACTTCTCACATCGATAGTATTAAAAAACCTAATCTGTTGAACTGGTGAATTCCACGTAAATAAATCTTGCTGTATCTGGTCAAGTCTAAGATTAATAAAGTTTTGGAAATGCAAAACGTTTATGGAATTTTAATAAATATTATCAAAAAATGGTGGTGATTTGCACAGTATCAGAGTTAATACAATGAACATCTTTTTGTTCATAAATAATTAAGTTAGAGAGAGTGGATCCTACCTTTTACAAAGCCATGATGGTATGGGGATAATTACTTTATTAACTTCAGACCTGAATTTCGATAGTAGTAGTGATTCCAAAAGTGTAGGTATTGTAGATTGAATGCATGTAGGTGTGTAATTAGCAACATCAGTTCGATCCCTTTTTTTGAATATTGGAGTTAAAAAAACTGGGTTAATAGGAGATCTAGCTGTTTTGTTTTAGCTCCTTCTAACTTTCCCTATACTAATTTCGAACCAAACTGGTGCAGATCTCTAAAAAGGCAAAATGTTCGCTTTGGATTCGAATCTGTGGAGAACTGTAGAATTTCAAGATAGCTACCGAAATTTTGCATTTTGACTTCGGATTTGAGTTTACCTCCCCTTTAACCGCCCTTATATACTCATTTTAAAATAAATCGGTGCAAAACACTAGAATTTCAAGAAGCCGTTGAAATTGTGCATTTCAGCAAAAGATTCGAATTCTGCTGCCCACTAACCTCTCCTATACTGATTTTGAACCGCATCGAATTTATACAATACTTGTGAAACATACATACATACACGAATAGATAGATGTAAACCTCCAAATTATATTTAAGACAGTCATATGCCTTTGTATAACGGTTTGGTAAAAAAAAAAAAAAATGTTGTGTTAAATTAAAAGTTTCCGGTTCGTACAGTTAAAATGGGTAAAATAAAAAAAAGCACTGCTTTGAGAATACTTTACCCTCTTTGTGACAAACCTTCGAACTGGCAGCAAAACTCTGTCCCTTCCATTCCGACTTCTCTCTTATCTGACCGCTGGTTTTCTTCGGGACTCGGGATCCCAGTTTCTCGTAAAAACTTGATTGTGCTATTTCACGAATGTGTACGAAAAACTATTTGAAACATTTCAACTTCGCGTTGTTTGCTCTCGGGGTGAAGGAATGCTTAACAATAAAGTTTTAAATATTTGTATTCAAAGTTTAACAACGTTCATTACTAGCATTTGTACTGAACGAGTTCCGTTTGTCGGTATTGTGGAACACTTACCAGTCATTACGATGCGTACCTTATAATTATGTTAAAATGATATCTTGTCAAAGAAATATTTCTTTACTAATTAACGCAAATCGTTCTAATATATGTATGCAAATAATACGTCGGACAGCACTGTGGACAATGCGTCTGCTTGTCTAATGCCGCCCTTTAATTTAGCTGGTTCCGATACTTTATCATTCCATCTAACAAAGTTTAATGTTAGTCGTACAATGTACTCAATATATTGATAACTTGCGATGATACTTGTCATTCAGTCAGTTTTTTCCACAACTTGTTGTGACTAACCCTGTCAAAAGCTTTGCCTAAGTCTAGAAAGCATGCTTGTACCGTTGTGTTTCTGGCTGTATTCAATTGTTAGTTTCATATGTTATATGGCCGTATCAGTAGAGTATCCAGCTTCGAAGCCCATTTGGGTGACCTTTTTATGGAGCTTTTCTTCCGTTAAATTCATTATTTTTTAAAGATTATTTCAATTATTGTGGCAAAAGATATGAGCCTGTAATTAACGGAGGATATCAGGTTCAATTAGTGGCTTTTTGGGGTCGGTATTATTATGGTTTTGAACAGTTCTTTCGGAATGTATCCTACCCCGATCATGGCAAATAAACAAATTATGAAGGTGTTAATATTCAAAAAACTATCTACAAAACACTCACCTCTTTTGTTATTAGGACTTTATTTAATATTGTCATTAAATATTTGGGGAAATCACAGCCTGAACAAACAGTTCTTGTTATTACATACCTGTCGATTTAACGAACTATTATAAATGTGTCATTTGATACATTTAATAATATCAGTAGAAAATCTATTCCATTAAAAAAAGTTTTAAGTCACTTAAAATTGCACGTAGGGGACCAATCTTTAATGGTATTGGAAAAAAATATATTAATAGATTTTTCTGCTGATTTTTAGGGATTGTCACATTTTTTTAAATATGCAAACATAAAAATCTATGTTTTTAGCCCGTTACGTCACCATGTGAAAATAATTTTATGTAGCCACACTAAAGCGGACTTTGACATTTGATTATGATATTATAATCTGTTCTTGACAAAGATATTGACGGATTCATAATAAAATAAAACCTTGTAAAAAGGTAAAGAAAAAATAAACAAACCAACAAACAAACAACAAACCTAACCTAAACTAACCGAACCTATTATTTTTTCATGTTCTTTTTTATACGGTTACCGATATTAGAATTTCTAGATGAAAAAGCTATGATATTTTCATGAATAGTTTTTACTGTAGACTGATTGGCTAACGAATGCAATAATTTTTTAGGCCAAGTATAATCACTCTTTTAAATACGCATTTATTTGAGAAATTAAATATGTTCTTCTGGCTATGACCCGGGAGGGTTTATTCCCTAGCATAATATAAAATAGTCCTGAACATGCCCGTAATGAACCACTAATTTATTAATGTGTTTGTCGCCTACCGGTTTGTTTGTATCTACGCTTCCTTGGGGGGCTCCCCAAGGAAGCTTGATATCGTAAACTACATAGCAATACCAATAATTAATAATGCTTACAAATTACAAAAAAAAACATTAAATACGTTTAATTATTTAAGTCAACTACGAGAATAAACAATCTTGCAAAATTGTAAAAAATGCATATGAGTTTATTTGAATCCAAGGTATTGACGTACCGCTGATGGCTCCGTTGTAACGTGTATTTATGCAACATACATCGTTTACGACCTCTTTGTTGAAAAACCGCAAAATCTTAGTAATATTACGTCATATTACGAAACTTGTTTAATTTTTTTAGATAACTTTTTAGATTCCGTTCTTCTTAAGAGTTGCATTAAATATATAGATATAATCTGCGTCATTCTTATTATCGTCTTATGTTGGCACCATTTTTAATGAAATTTTGTTATTATGAGATTGCTCACTTGCTTACCGTACCGATCACGTAGATTTCGAAGCTATGCGGTTATTTATTTAAACTTTCACGTAAGAAAAAAAACTTGGTCTTACTAAATATTCACTTTGTGAATACTGGTAGCAAACATTTCTTTCATATAGATATATAAATGCATGTTAGTAGACATAAATGTATCAATGTAGCCTAGAGGTAATAGTTTACCTAGCAAATATATTGAGTAGGTCGGTATATTTTCTTACAAATTATAAACAGCAATAAAATTGATGCCGTATTTTGTTGAATTCTCCGAAGTGATATTAGAACACAATGAGCGATTGATTTCAATCATGTTTCGCAACCTTTTAAGATCGTATTACCATTTCGGATCTTGAATATCTTCTAAGAATATCATTCAGTCCCCCTCCCAATGTATTTAATATCTATAGCGTGGGTGGTCCATGGATAGGGGGGGGGGGGGGCTATACAAACTGTGGACATTGTGTCTGTACAAACTACAGGACATTGATGCATTGCAATGATTCATGACTATCAATATATCATTTAAAATTCCTGCCAAATTTATTTCAACGGTCTCCGGAAATCTGTTTGGAAAGCTACTTTAATGCAATACTACATTCAAACTGTCTGCGCGCGTTGGTTTAAGCCTAAAATTTTATGCTGAGGTTTGCGGTAACGTTTGCATTGACAGTAGAGAGCATAAGTTTGTGTTAATGCTTGTTTCCACGTTTGCGTTAAAATGGATTAACGTTTGCTTTAACGTATGAGAAAACGTCTGCGTTAGCGGTTGCATTAAATATTTTCCGAACCAAAAATTTGGAACAAAAAAAAAATCATTTAAGTGTTATAGTTCGTATCAATTTGTGCATAGATGTTTGCGATATCTTTTGTGTTATGGTTTACCTTAACGCTTGCATTAATATGCGCAATCGGCGACTAACTGTTTCGTCGCGTCACCGTTACGAGAAAGTTTGCGATAAGTTTTACGCTAACGATTTCAAATCTGTTTAGAGTAAAATTTGGAATTTACCGTTTGTTTTAACGTAATATGTGTTAACCTTTGAGTTGCGTTAGCATTAAAACAAGTATTACGTTTGTGTTAATGTTTTCATAACGTTTCAAACAGTTGGAAAAACACTTTTATTTATTTATTTTACTTTTAATAGCTGAATATCGTCACAATGAAAGGGTGATAAAGCTGAAGTAGATTTATCAAAGGGTTAAATTTTAATTGGGAGAAACAAAATACCTCCAAAATATTATTGTTTAAGAGCAATTTATTATTCGTATTTATTTTATTTTGAATACCTACCGCAAAGGTTCAATGTTGATTTTTAATTCTATTTCAAAACATGAAAGTTATTTCGTATTATCATAATAATAGAAAATATTTTTATATTACGCTTATTAATTAAGAGATTAAAAGCTGTTTTGAATCTTTTTCATCGCGTGTGACCATAATACGCATTTGAACCGCCAAACGAAAGTAGTTTTTGTGAATAAAACGATGACGGCACCTGATAAAGTGATAACCCATGGCACCATAAGGAAATCTCTGTAATAAAGTGAAAAGCCTTTCAAAATTAATTGGAAAATGAAAGAGGACAAGTCAAACTGTCCCTTGAAATCTCGTACACATGACAGCTTCTCCATACAAGAAATATTTTTTTAAAGGGATCTAAAATTTGCGATTAAGGTACCATAATACCATTAAAGTACCTATCTGATACCGAAGACTTGAAAAAGCTATAAATATATGAATAATAATAATAAAATAATAATAATATATGAATCGGACGTCACCATCTCCCTGAATGATCCGACGCGGCCATCTTCGTATTTGTTATATATAGATTGTTCATATCATTGTTGTTTGTTGATATGTGTAACGGGCGGTCTCTGAAGAGCTTATTCGGCCACTGACCGCTCCGACTTAAATGACTGAAATAAATCGTTAGAGCGGTACGGCTAGTGGAAGGGAAACAGACTTGTCCGGCATCCACACGGCGACGTAGGTCAGCGCGTTTTGGACTGCCTTAAGTGGCCTGCGAAAGCTATTTCGGGCAGTTAACATTCGACTGCCAGCCTGACAAGTACTTCTCTCTGCCCACCGCCCGCTCTAACTTCTGAAACCACTGCTTACCCCCATCGGACTACTGCCTCGGACTGGACCCAATAAGCAACTGCCTCGGATAAGGTTAACAAAAGTCGTTGTCGTCAGTACCGTTCCTCCTTCCAAAAGGAACGGTAGGAGTGCTACCTCCCCTCCCAGCCTCGCTCCGTAGATTGGGATCAGTCGGCCTCTACAGTTCGCTTATGTGTCATATTACGTTTGGTACAATATATTTAATACTTATTTATGAATCGGAAAAATAAATGTTAAATAAAACTCTAATTTCACTTGTTTCTTTGAGAAAAAAATCCTATTCGATTCACGAATGGTTATCACAATCCAGCTTTATGCGAATAAAAATCAGAAAAAAAATCGTGTATCTCGAAATCTATCCACTTTTATAATTACATAATTCAACAAAAAAAAGTTTTGCTGGTTGATCTCAAACCACGTTTTTTCTCATAAAAGCAAATTAAAAAAAATTACTTTAAAAATACTTAAAAAAACACTCTTATTAGATTAGTAAATTTTAGTTGGATTTTGAATTGAATTTTTAGTTGGATTTTGGGAAGACTTGAGCCTAGTGTCTTTCTCAAATCCTATTTGAGTATTTATATAATTTAAAAATAAAGTTATAAACCCTAACATTCATAAAATAAACCTTCTAAGCACAACAACAACAACAAAAAAACTCTAATTATTTCAGTCGTGTTGTTCAAACTTTACAGGCTTGTAAAACGTATAACATGACTTATTTTTATTGATCATATTTGCTATAATATATCCGGGTCTTAATGATAACATTTAAATATGTATTCATTTCAACGTGAGATCAAAAAAATCCATTAAAATTAATTCACCCCATCATAATAATAACTGTGGAATTGTATAGCAGTGAAAAAGGGGTGGGCAGGGAAGGAAAAACTAAAGAGCATAGTGGGGAAGTATCTGACTATTCAGATGTGGACACTAAACACGGCTAAAACAATTTCAAAGCAACGTTTCGTTTCGTAACTGTCGTATTTCACTATTG